>QAXH01006603.1:14037-43799 GCA_004335635.1 Chloromonas sp. AAM2 | reverse complement strand
GACTGGTGGTGGTGGCGCAGGAGGTGGCGGGGAGAACACGCACTCCAGTGCGATGTTGTCAACCACAACAATCACGGGGTAGCTGGGCGTCTGATCGGCATTCCACGTGTTGTAGACGTCCAACTGCACAGGCCATGGGCAATAGGCACATGTACATTACACGCCGACGAGCCCCGGGTCTGTGATGATAATGCGTCGACAGAATAAAGCACAACCCGCCGGCACCGCAATCGCCTCTTGGATTTTGATCAGCAATCGCCTCGGCAAACTAGACAAACACGTTCCTGGTCACCACCCTGCCCATGACATTGAACCAAGGGCCCACTCCTCATCTTCAAACCACAGCTGTGAACTGGAGCAGCCAAGCCAGAGACGTTAAAGACTTGGTGAGTTCAATCAAACGGGTCGTTTCAAACCAATGCCACCCTGTACACTATGACAGTTACTCACGCTGATGAGGGTGCCCAACTCCACTTGCTGGCCCACGGGGATGGTGTACGTGTTCCAGATGCACGAGCCATTGGCAGCCACTGTGTTCTCATAGTTGGCAGTGAACAGCCTGGTCTCGTTGCCTGACTCGACCTCACCAAAGATCAGGTAAGCCTCCACCAAGTTGTCAAAGAGAGCTGCACAGGCAGAGTGCAACTTATTGTGAGTGAGGGCGTGCAAGAGTCGAGCTGTCTCAAGAGTGAGTGAAGCTGGTGAACAGGCTGCTCACACGCGGACAGCCATCCTTCTCGGGAACACCTCTGATTGTTCAGATGCTGACCAAGGTGCAGTTGGCCAAGCTTGTCCAGCATTTCAGTGCTTGTACAGCATCAGTTACTGCCACTGCTGAGGAACAGCGAGTTTTTAGCAGCTCGTTCGCTGCATGGATCTCTCCGCAGCCTTCAAGCCTTATTGTTGCAAATTCACAGCACGATGCCTCAGTCAAATTATCAGCTTCCAGCTCATCCAAGTCGAGGCGGCGTTCATGCGACCCCTCACGTAATTCCACCCGTGTGTCTGGGTGTCATACCTGAGTAGACCTTGGTTTCCTCTGCCACAACCTCATCGGGTGAGCACACATAGATGGAGAAGGAGAGCACCTGGCTTGTGTTCACGACCACGTTAGTGTAGACAATCTCGGAATAAACGTTGAACGCGTCCTGTGCAGGGGCATGGCACACACATGAACACAGCAGGTAATGACGAGGTGACCGCGCAAGGGTGCTCTCCTGGGTAGACAGCCTGGTTTAGCTGCCTTACCTGGTTTAGCTGCATCACAAGTGGCCAACGAACAGATCACCAAGACGACATTGCCTGAAGGTAGAATTCGACATTCGTGACCAAACACTTCTGCCTGCACCCTGGAGACTGCGTTTTGTATGTTATGCGCTCAAGCAGCCAGCTTGGACTTCACTCTTCCCCTCCACAGACTTGAAGCCAAAGAGCCTGAGGATGTAGCAGATGATTCTGGTGTGGGCAGACCGTAGTTTTCACCAAGCACAGTTGACACACCCCTCTCTCTCTCTCACTCTCTCAGGGCACCTACCGGTGTGAAAAGGGCCGCTCCTTGCTCATTGTTTGGGGTGGGCGGTGGCACTGTGAATGTGAACTCATCGCCAGATGAAGAAGCGTTGAGGGGCTCATTGTATTCCACAATGGTGAAGTTGTTGTTCTCGTTGGTGAAGCATGTGGTTGGCTGGCTGTCACCCTCAAAATCTCCACCGCAGGTGTCAACAGGGCACACGTCAGGCCTGCATTTGAAGTGCTATTTATGATCAGGAGCCAAGCAGGTTTATGTGGAGAATGGATCAGGGCGACTATATGCAAACTGAGTGCAGGGAGCCAGCACAACCGAGTGCCCTGTGCTGAGAATGGCTGAGCCTTGTGCTTGAGAGTGGCTTGCCAACCGTCCAGGCGGTAACTCATGCTTGTGCCAATACATTGCACTGCATAAGCCCATCTTCTTGCTCACAAAAGGTTCACGGCACTCAGAAAACTGAAATGGCGTTCAGGCTCATTTGCTGGAGTCACCATGGGTTTGTTTGACAAAAAATTGCACAAAATGCGTGCGAACGGTTGGTATCAATGACAGGTTGGCTAGCAAACCTTGGTTGCAGCTGGTGACCTGTGGCTCCACCTACAGTGGTGGTGGAGGTGGTGAGGGCGAAGGTGGTGGTGGGGATGGGGAAGGAGAGCGTGGTGGTGGCGGGGAAGGAGAGCGTGGTGGTGGCGGGGAAGGAGAGCGTGGTGGCGGCGGGGAAGGAGAGCGTGGTGGCGGTGGGGAAGGAGAGCGTGGTGGTGGCGGGGAAGCAGAGCGTGGTGGCGGTGGGGAAGGAGAGCGTGGTGGTGGTGGGGAAGGAGAGCGTGGTGGTGGTGGGAAAGGAGAGAGTGGTGGTGGTGGGGAAGGAGAGAGTGGTGGTGGAGGGGATGGGGAGTTTTCAACTGGGTAACAAGGCTGGTATGGGTGGCATGGAGGGGGGGTCATGTCGTAGCATGGAGGTGGTGGAGACTTGTCGTAGCATGGAGGTGAAGGGGACTCGTTGTTGCATGGAGGAGGGGGGCAATTGTCGTTCCCTGTCTGGACCCCATGGCCGTCGTTGTTCCACCACTCATTGTCGTGGTTGTCCTCCTTGCCTTCGTGTTTCCACCATTCGTTGTCGTGGTCTTTCTTGGCCTCTTCCCATGTGTACCCACCGCCCAGCTGGCGCCGGCTACTGGCAGTGCCGACTGCAGATGACCTGAGCAGAGCAGGAGCAGCAGCAGTCAGCAACGGCAGCATGTAGTAGTAACCTGGTGCATTATCTTGGGATCAACACAACAAACACACAGCATTTGGCACTCCAACGCCTTACTCTTGTGGGCAGCTGTTGCAGGTGAGGCTGGCAATGTCCCAGCGTAGCTGGGATGTCTGGAGTGAGTTGCCACATGGGATGGCATCAACCGGCATTGTGCCTGCCGAAGCGACTACCACATCTGATGGTGAGCTGCCTGAAGCTGGTGCCTGCAGCAACAAGCATTCACGTAGATGCAATCATGTGAGCCAGCATCGCGGCTTGCAGGTGGCGCGCGCTGGAGCACACGTTTGGAAGGCCGCTGTGCAGTCTGTCTGTCTCCAGCAAAACACTCACAAACACCAGAGTCGCTTGGAAGAAGAAAGCGAACTGGGCTGTGTTGCTTTTGCTGTCGGAGGATGCCAGTGCGGCAGGGCAGGTACCGTCAGCTGCAATGGGGATGCCAGTGGCCGCAAAGTTGAGGGCTTGACTGCGCCACACTCGGCCGGATGCCTGCGTTTGAGACAGCAGACCAAAGTGCATTTATGGGTTGAGAGCTTGATGTTGAGACCAGCTTGCCCTGACTCATGGTGATCTTTCCTTCTCTCTGCTGCTGTACTATTACGGGATTGCGCCTGCAAGCGCGCTGCTTTTCAGGGTCGGTCAGATGTAACCCTAGTAACTCGAAGTAGTTATCGCGATCAGAGCGCGAACATGGCGGGCAAGGCGCATGCAGGCTGATGTTTGATACTGCGTCTGGTTACCTTGCTGGTATCACTGGGTTTTCCTGACTGCTTGATCAGAGAAAGCCAGGTAGTGGTGCTGGCAGCATCACATAAGAGCGGATAGGGGAGAAAGCCGAAAGTCGGGCTGGATGGTGTGAACTGCCAGCAGCCAGCACGGCTACCTGCGCCGCAGCAGCAGAGAGAGAGAGAGAGAGGCAAGGCGTGTGCTACGCAGAAGCTGGATGCTTGCATCCATTGGCGCCAAACGCGCAACCACGCGTAAGCGAGGCTCGTCATTCCTAATCATGCCAGTGTCATGCCAATCCCTGTCTTGTGGCCACATGCTGCGATGGAGCCATTGAGAACCCGCGCAGTTACTATGTGGTATCATCAGCACATACTTTGCACCGAAGACACGAAATCACATCCCACCACCGCAAGTGAATCACGAAGCCACATCCCGCCTACTGGGCATGACACACGCCGGCATCGCCAAGCCCACCAGTTGATCGTTCCCGACTGGAACTCACCGTCATTTTCAGCCAAGCAGCTTGTTGTCGCCGTCATTTCAAATGTCTGGCCATCGATTGCATCAAAACAGACTTGCCCGACGGTAAGGGGCTTGTCCAGAGCGATCGCGTGCAGGCCAGCGCAGAAAGTTTGGGTGGGCTTAGATGCCTTGAAGCATGGCGTTGATGCAGCTGCAACATGCAGGGCAGCGAAAGCCACTGCGAGCAGCGCCCGTGCGGACACGGTCATCGTGGGAATGGATGAGTGCGTCCAGCGCCGGCTTCCTTCTCTCCTGATCCGGTGGAACCTTTTCACTTTCTTCTACCGTTTCTCTTTTTCGGTTTGAATTCGGAAAGGTTCGACCGGGTGGACATCACCGGACTGAGAAGCCGTCGTATTGAACTTATTCCAAGCCGACTGCTGGCCCGCCACGTCGCGATGCTGTAATTGGCGGATCTTAGCCCTCTTGTAACCGCAGATAGTTTGCAAGCACCAGATGAGTCATCCAATCCAAGGCGCGCATTTCACTTGTCAAGGCGACAACCTTACAAAAGTGGGGATCACCTCTTCGGATCAATCAAGGCGCGAACAGTCTGTCAAACGTCCTGCATTCAAGGAATGCAACGCATTGTCGACTCGCTGATGTGCATCAGAGCAGTAGAGGTTTTCTGTGCATAGTTTGCCTGTGCCAGAACCGACCGATCGCATCGCACCTGATTAATTCATGGGCAATGTCTAAGCCCCATTCCTTCTTGCAGCAGGGCAGGTGCCGTCAGCTGCAACGGGGATGCCAGTGGCCGCAGAGTTGAGGGAGGACTGCTCAGCAGGGGCAAGGGCGAAGGGAAATAGGTGACCTGTTGGTCACCACTGCACCCTAAGCAACAATCGCAAAGTCAACATGAACAATTCCCTTGTACAGAAGCCTGTGTCAATGCAGGTTAAGGCTCAGATGCTTGAGCCGGTCTGCACTCCCAATCCATGGTCAGCTGCCCACATGGTCACTGCATGGCAGCGTGGAAGAGGGCAGCTGATTTGGTTCTGGACAAGGCTGTCGCCCTGAGTAAGTCGCCCTTGTTTTCCCTGCCTGGTGCCGCTGGCGGTTGCTGTGCGTAACAGGGCTTCACATACCACAGTAAACAGTTGGCAGTTACTGTCCAACGGCAGTGGCGACTTTGCCGTGTGCAGGCTCTCATTGTGTGCACCACCACAACATCCAACCCCGGGCTTGGCAGTACTTGGTCCGGGCTTGGCAGTGTGTAAGCTTGTGTGCAAGTGAGCAAACTGTATTTCTTGGTGATGCATGGTGATTGGCAACCACTAGCACGCGCTGCGATCACGTCTGTTACCAGTGTGTGTTTAGTCTCTGACTTAGTTTTGGCACCAGTTGCACAGGTGTCATGCCTGGTAATAAGGAGTAAGGCCCAAAATGTGGCGTTATCCGTCAGACACCAGGCCCATATCAATCCAATGTGTGCAAAATACGTACCGCAAGTGGTCAAAATGGTCCTGCAGGTGTCAGCATGTGACTATGGAGTAGACCTTGCCATGTCTGGTACCACTTGTGTGGCAGTTTGGTTGACACACCTGTATTACCTTGACTTGCTTGTGGAGGCACTCTGTGCGCATAACGTATGCCTGCCAGGCCGGCTCCGGCACTAAAGAGCGAGATAAAGGGCACAAATATGTGGATGAGCCTCCGAAACCATGGCCGGTAATTTTGAGTCGTGTTTTGAAGGCAGCACAGTCAAGAGAGTGTCTAAGCATGGAGTCAACCAATCACTGACCACAGTTCCAGAATGCCCCAGCAATAGGCGGCAGCCAGATGCCATTTGCGAAAGCAGAATGCAGGCGTTGGCAAGTTTCCTTTGGTCCAAGGTTGAGAACCTTCAGACCGAGAGACAAGTCATTTCTGAATTCGACCGCACAACTGGTGGTGGGTTTCCATGCGCTGTTTATGACAGTAGGTGGCAGGCTGCAGACATGCAGCTTTGGCACGGCTGTATACACGGCTGTATACGTCCAGTCTGCAGAGCTGACGCACCAGCTAGCAAGCGGGTTTGACTACTGAGCAAATCCAGTTACATCAACACAGGCAAGCCCCTGCCCCTGCCCCTGCCCCTGCCCTTGCCCCTGCGCGCAGACCAAGAGCCAAGACCTTTGTGACAAGAGCTTTGGAATCAAACAGTCACGTCAGCCGGTCTGTGGAGTGTGGCCTGTGGCCTATAACGGTGGGTTGCAAGCCGGTGGGGCGCGAACAGCTTTGGGTGTCGAAGTTTTAGATCTTTGAGCTTCTGGGTATATGCTTGGCCGGCGGTACGCCATTCCTTTCAATCAACGTCCTTGGTCTTGCTACTGAAGCCTTCAGGTTTCCCGAGGGCCTTCAGGTTTGTCTGGATATATACGTAGCCTGCTGCATGCCAAGTCCATGTATGGGTTTGTCATGCACTGGGCAGAGTCTCTGGGTTGCTAAGTGTCTGGGCCTACAGCTTGCATGCTGCATCCCAAGCCCTTGCACGACGCTGCCTGGGTCCTGCGCTGGGTCTCTGGGTTTCAGGGTGTTTGCGTTGAAAGCTGCATCTCAAGTCTTTGCATGACACTGTCCGTGTCTGGTGTTGTGCGTCTGGCTTGACAAGCCTCTGGATATAGACATGACATGCCAAGTCTGCCCACCATCCAGCATCCCCTTGCACTGCCCCTTGGTCCTGACTGCTGTGCGCAGCCATGCCTGTCTTCCTGGGTTTCTGGGTCTCTGGGTTTGTAAGTCTGTACCTGAGTATCCACATCATGGCAATGTGGCACGAGCACAAGTAGGGGCAGTTGCCTGCTCCACTAACCCCAAGACTTTCAGCAGCATACCCAGCAACGCAGAGACCTGAAGACCCTTCTTGGGTCTCTGGGTCTCTAGGCTTCTGAGTCCGTACTTGGAATCCAATGCATGGCGATCGTGGAACAAGCACACATAGAGGCGGGCACTTGCCTGCTTCATCAAGGGCATCACTGTTGGGCAGCATACATAGCAACCCAGAGACGTACTCAGTAATTTGTAATGATATGGTTACTTGTTCACTGTCGCACGGGGGGTGCGGGGGCGCAGCCCCCGCCCGTTACATTAGTCCGTTTTTGTGTGAGACAATAGACGCAGGGGCCAGAAGTGCCGGTTTACAAGGTGAGACACTAAACATGACTTGTCAAATTTGAAATCTGGAGCACTGCTGAGTACCTTACTTGGGTCGCACGGTCTCTGGGCTTATGAGTCTGTACGTGGAAATCCACTGCATGGCAATCAGGGCGTGAGCACACATCGAGGCAGGCACTTGCCTGCCACGCCAAGCATTAAGTTCAGCACACCCAGCCAACCCCGACACCTTACGACCCTTCTATGGTCAGATATCTCTGGGTGTCTAAGTCTGTACTTGGAGATTCACCTGATGGCAATGAGCACACGTAGAGGGCTAGAGGCAGGCACTTGCCTGCTTCACTAAGCCCATGACTTTCAGCAGCCCACCCAGCAACCCAGAGACCTGAAGACCCTTGTGTTGTTGTTTGTTGTGTGCTGTAGGATCGTGTAACTCACATGTTCCTGGCTCAACAGATGTTGTTGTTGCCATCACCTTCTGTTGCCACATAGCAGCTGTTGTTGCTGACAACGAACTTGTTGAAAAAGTCAATTAGCGCATACTGCTATGCTACCATGCCCACAGGCAGCTCTTGTTCCGACCACTCAACACCACCTGTTGTGCAGGCTCCTGGACGCGCACGCTACTTGTCGCTCACCCGACTACCTGTCCTGGTCCTGGTTCACCCTTGGCCACAGCAACTGCAGTAGTGGCTACATCCGTTCGCTCGTCTGCGGCACGAGGCACTGTGGTGAACACTCACCAGCAACGAGTGGTCCCCCGTGCTAATCTCAGACATCCAGATACCCGTATACCAGACACAGCACCATTTGGCTCTGCAGGATCCCTAACCATACCTTTGCCGCTTAGGCGATTCGGCTAGGCACCATGTGAACGTCGGGTACACCTGTGTACCTGGGTATGCATTGGGTGTCACCTGGGTACACCTCAGGAACGCGCTTGCACATTGGCAGCCCGTCCCTCCCTTACTGACTCCAGTCGCTTTCTTGCTGGCCTTCTTCCTTCTTAGCTTTTAGTGTAGAGTATGTAGACTATGTAGACCTTTTTCATAGTTAATTGAAAGGGAGAACACAGAGGGTTGAGAGAGGAGAGGAGAGGGAGGGAACCGCTACCAGGTCTACATGCATACACAGTCTACACTGACAAGCATGCGCATACCATCATATGTATGCATGGGCGAGCTGCCGATTGGTATGCCGGTGTAATCAACCAGCATTCATGGCATGTGAACAACTTGCATGAAGACACTTGCGTGCCATGCCATTGGCTGCCTGTGACATCACTGAATCAGCAGGGAACAGCTGCCACATGTCTCATCCTGTGGACCTATTAAGCGAAAGGCTGACACAAAGTTTACTTTTGCGGCAGGTCCAAGACATGGTCGGCTCGTCCAAGGCCGCAAAGGCCGCAGGGTGCGCAGAATTCGTCTGGAGAAAAGGTCAGCTGGGCATACGAATTGCAAAAACGATTTGGTTAAAGAATGACCTAAAAGGCCATACGAACTAGTACAAATTGACATCACGGAGCACTACGGTAGTACCACAACCCGAATACTTATATTCTATTCACAGGTTGTACTCGTACTGAAACGCTTGTATTCGTACTCAAAATCAAACTCAAACAAAGAAGCTGCAGTCAGCACAGCGAGTACGTCCAAGCACTGTAGTCATCACAGGGGGTCGCTTGCAGTTGGTTCTAAGCACACATCAGAGGCTGCCCACAAGGCCATCGCATGGTTGTCCAAAGTGTTTGAGCGGAGCTGTGCCTGTCCAAGACTGCTGCTGGTTAACGTAAGGATGGCTGTTCATTCACTCAAGTGCTGCAATGAACTCGTCAGGTGTGACTGATTTGGAGATGTAGTGGCTGTATGATTCTCCGTAAATCAGGTTTCTCAACTTTCGTAGTGCAGACTGGCACTCCTCTAGGCAGGTACTGACAGCCTTGTTCCAGACATCAGGGTGGTAGAGTGTGTGGAACTTGACTGCACGCGATTGCTCTCCCTCGGCATGGCGCCACCACAGTGCCCGCCCTCCGCTTGCGATGTCAAGAAAGTTGCACAGACACGCAGGCGAATGCATGGCCTGTACTAGCACTGTGGCGCTTGCCACCTGGCACAGTCACAGCGGTGTTCAGTCTTTGGGAGACCGCTTGGCAGAAGCAAGATAAGCACATCAAGGCAAACAACAAGGCACATTAAGGCAAAAACAAGAATGGCACAAGTACCATGAAAAACTGGAAATCTGGAACAGCTTTGACGTAGAGCAATGTCCGGTAGCCACATGTTCTATGTCCACACATTGGTGTGAACCAGTAATCGTCATGTGGTGCAACACATTCACTGCTGGCGCAAGGACAAGATCGTTTGCAGACGATTCAAACCACTCTGCCCAACTTGATGAAGGCTCACCTGATAAATCCACTCTCCAGATCAGCTGCCACGCTGTGCCGGCGCACCGGGTCTTCGTATGTGAGGCACAATGCGAGATATGGGAACTTGCCCGAGATGTCGTTTGTGCCTCCCTCAGATGGACCTTGCGCCACATGGAAGTCCAGTAACTTGAGATGTGGCACGCCACCCACCCACACCAATACCAGATTGCTGGGCGAGATGTCCCTGCAAGTTGCAAACAGGCAGACAGTGCATCAACATCAGGCGAAGTACATTTCTGGTTTTGTGCCCCCAAGGGTGAACCAGGACAAGGACAGGTAGTCGGGTGAGCGACAAGTAGGGTGCGCGTCCAGGAGCCTGCACAACAGGTGGTGTTGAGTGGTCGGAACAAGAGCTGCCTGTGGGATGGTGATATCAGTATGCGCTGATTGACTTTTTCTACAAGGTCGTTGTCAGCAACAACAGCTGTTATATGGTAACAGAAGGTGATGGCAACGACAACGTCGGTTGAGCCAGGAACATGCGAGTTGCACGAACTCACAGCACACAACAAACAACAACACAACAACCACAAGGGTCTTCAGGGCTCTGAGTTGCTGGGTGTGCTGCTGAAAGTCATGGGCTTTGTGAAGCAGGCAATTGCCTGCCTCTACGTGTGCTCATTGTCATGAAGTGAATCTTCAGGTACAGACTTGACACCCAGAGACCTCTGACCATAGAAGGGTCTTCAGGTCTCTGGGTTGCTGGGTATGCTGCTGGAAGTCATGTGCTTAGCGAAGCAGGCAACTGCACCTACTTGTGCTCATACCACATTGCCATGATGTGGATACCCACCACAAATTGTGCGGTCGAACTCAGGAAGGGCTCTTGTCTCGAGAAGGGCTGTCGGTCTGAAGGTTCTCAACCTTAGACCGAAAGAAACTTGCCAACGCCTGCGTTTTGCTTTCGCAAATGGCATCTGGCTGCCGCCTATTGCTGGGCGGCAGCCCAGCAATTTTTATTTATCTATTTTATTTATTTTGGGGGGCAATCTGGAGCTGTGGTCAGTGATTAGTTGACTGAATGTCTAGACTCCCTTGAATGTGCTGCCTTCAGAACACGACTCGACAAGGAGGAACTTTCCGGCCATGGTTTCGGAGGCTCATCCACATATTTGTGCCCTTTATCTCGCTCTTGAGTGCCGGAGCCGGCCTGGCAGGCATACGTTATGCGCACAGAGTGCCTCGACAAGCAAATCAAGGTAATACAGGTGTGTCAACCAAACTACCACACAAGTGGTACCAGACATGGCAAGGTTTACAACATAGTCACATGCTGACACCTGCAGGACCATTTTGACTACTTGCTGTACGTAATTAGCATATGTAGGACTGACACGGGCCTGGTGTCTGACGGATAATGCCACGTTTTGGGCCTTACTTCTTATTACCAGGCACGGATGCCTGGTGCTTTTGATTTGCATGAATATTTTCCATGAATTAATCCACATAAACATGGAAATGGAGGGGTTACCCCAGCCTCTCTTGCGCAAGAGAGGCTGGGGTAACCCCTCCATTTCCATGTTTAAATGGATTTTCATATGGAAAATACTCATGCAAATCCAAAGAACCAGGCATCGTCAGGGGCATCTTGGGCCCCCAGTCCTTCTGTCTTAAAGGACGCTCCTAGTGGTGTCCACTTTACAGAATTACACGAACTGACGCACTACATGCGATCATCAAAGCCAATGTAATGTGGGTTAATACCACCCAGAACGATATGTGTCTTGCCATGCCATAACTGAGACCATTGAGATGCCATAACAATGGTAATACAACTGGAGCCTTCCCTCGCCCCGCCAAACATGTTTTCTATAGACATGCATACGCAAACACGCTTGAATGTGGGGTTGTCAACTTGCGAGCACGCCAGGTCTGCCTGGTCTGCCTGCCGGCTGCCACCCCGCCACAATCATGGGATCTAGTCTAGAATTGCAGAGTTTTGCGTGTTTTGTGTTGGCGAATGGCGATCTGATCCATACAACCTTCTGTAGCCTGGCATCATAATATAAAATAAAGCGTCATACAGAGACAAACACCGTTGGCGGACCAGATTCCAGCTTTCCGCCAGACAAGCCACTGTTATCACCTGTATACTACGACTTGAATCATGTCAGCTGCACTTGCAAAGCATCGCTATGGTACTGGTTGGTGCTCTAAGGGCCTATCTGGATGATAGTTCAGCCAGCCTGCTTCATTTTCTGGGTAGTTCCATCTCAAACATTCTTTGAAACGGAAACGTGGCAGCTTGGCGTACACTTTATCATAGCGCGGCTGCATGGCCTGCTCGAACGCGACCACTTGGTTGTCAGGGTGCAGCAGCTTGTAGGGTGAGTAGCAGTCCTTGCCTCGACAGAAGCCCTGGACAGTCAGGTATGCCTCCAGGCGCTTCAGAAGGCTCTTGGGTGCTGTCCTCGCCCTGTGGCCAACAAGTGCATGCACCACCAACTGGAAACGGCGGCAACAGAGTGCAGGCAATGGTGATTGTTGTGGCAGACGTCGGGCAAGGCCCTGCAACGGTTAAGCAGTCGGGACACTGGCTGCGGTGACAGGCAGGTGCACCATCTGCACTACAGGGGTGTGGAGTGATTGGGTGCAGTACCTCTGTTCCGGTGGTTCATGTGCATGAACACAAAAATGCTGCACTACTGCTTGAACTATGAATACCAGGTCTGCCGTAGCTGTTAGCGCGATTATGGAAGCTGTTGGCACAAACAAGGAAGCTGAGGCAACTGGACGGCTGTGTACTATGCAGAGACAGGACCTTGCATGCTGTTGAAGGGCAGCACATGTTGTTGAAGGCAGGCACATTCCTCCTCATGAGCCTTACAACAGGAGATTTTGCAAGAGATGTGAGGCGGTTGACAACAGCAACAAGTTCATTGATAATGAATACCACCTTCTCTTTGAATGTGTGAGCACTTTGGGTGTGAGGCAAGGAGATTGTTTCAAACACTTGTTCCAGATTCAGACTCCAAGCGTGCGCGAGTTTTGTTTGCAGGACCCTAGTGAAGTGGCATGCTGCGTTCATGCATGTCTTCAAACTACTGAGACCGTTGGCAATTGATTTGTGTTGTTGAATGGTACAAGGCTTTACAGGTGACTTTGGATAGGTATGCAGCTCCTCTCACTAATCTTCGTGTTCGGCCCCCGGCCCCACCATAGTTACTGTTTGCCAAACCCCTCCATGGCAACGCCCCACAGTAACGGCACGGGAAGGCCAGATTGTGCTGCGTTAGCCTTCTGGCAAGGAGCTGCATGTCTGCCCTTAGTTGCTGTTGAGTTGAGTACTGGGAGATAACACAGCCTATTGCGCTGGAAATTATTCAAGTTGACTTGGCTGTTGTTGAAAAGGGTGCAGTGGTGACCAGTAGGTTACCGGCAATTTCCCTTCCCTCTTGCCCCCCCTGAGCAGTCCTCCCCGGACTGAAGGCCACGTAAACAACAACAACAACAACAACAACAACAACAACAGCACATGCACACACATTCAACCAGTCCAGAACGTGTGCCTGAGCCCAGCAAGTTTACCTGTTAACAGTTTCTCGTGGGTCCAGAGTCAGATCATAGAGCTCCACTGTGCCCGTGCACCACACCACAAACTTGTAGCATGTCGAGGGGGTGTCTCTGTCGAGGCCGTCTTGCTGATGGAAGTATGAGACGGTGCCAGACGTCCGGAAGCCGAATGTGGCATTAACAGATGCCGCGGCTGTGCGGTACTCAGTGGGCTGGCCGAATGCGAGGTACGAAGTGCAGATGCGTACAGCACGGTATGCTTTTCCCGTAAGCCGCTTGTCCGAGCCCCACACCCACATTTCATGAGGCACTCTGCATGCAAGAACGACAACGTTGATTGGCAGAAGCGCTTCCCATTTCACCCGTCAGCAATCTTGGTGTACCAAGTCATTCTCACCAGTTCAGCCCTGTGTAACCCTAGCCAAACCCTAACCGTTGCTCCCAGTCTGCACATAGCTTACTCACTGGTCTCTGAGGTCCTTTAGTTGGCTTTGTCCCTGCGCGTTGCTGCCTTGACTGGCCCCAGTCAAGTTGGAGCTGAAGCGTGCAGGCGTGAATCCAATGAGTTTCTTGAGCGGCAGAGGCGTGCCGTCCACGTGTGCTGGCAGCACACCACCGGCGAGGTCTAGGATCGTGGCGGGCACATCGCACATAGTGGCCTGATAGTCGGACACAACAGCCTGCGGCACAGGACAATGTGATGAGCAGGCCTGGTCGAACTGATCCGTGCTGTGCATACCAACCACCCGGCAGTGTTCACTCCTTGGCGGTATGGTGGACACTGTGGACTTGACAAGGACACCCGAGGCTGCATCTGAACAGGTGCCTGTTGCAAGAACAGAGCACTGGCAGGAATAGGAACGAATTGTCATGCATCCTTGCACAGGCAGGCTTCCTCACGTCCTGGTCAGCTATATGCTTCTATCTAGCACAATGTTGGCTCTGGCATCAGCCAGCCAGTGCATGGTACATCGGCTGTGCAATCAACATGCACCTGATGGCTGCCCAGTAAGGCACCAGATGTTGCTTACCACAGGGATGCCAGGGCCGCGAATGAAGAAGGGCACGCGCACATCCTCCTCATAGGCAGTCATCTTGCCCTTGTACACACCATGGTTGCCTATCTTGAACCCGTTGTCAGACATGAAGATAACGTACGTGTTGTCCAGCTGTTTGGCGGCCTCTAATGCCTTGACTGTGACATGCGAAGCAGAACAGGCGTCATGGTGGCCTGTCTTGCAAGACCAATCAGAACCACCCGGCAAGGGTGGTCACTCAAGTCCACCTTGTGCTCGCATTCAAAAACACGTTCCTAGAGCAGTCATGACTTTGAGGTCCATATGGCCTGCAAAGTGAAATCCACGATGTGTTCCAAAAATGACGTTCTCTCGGTCTATTCATGACTCTAAGGTCATCCATCATGGCCAAAACCTAGCAAGGAGTTCAGGTCACACTCACCCACTGTCTCGATCATTTCGTCCACAGCCCTGACTGCCCTTAGCCTCATGCGGTACAGGTCGCGCATGCGCAGCGGCTTCCAGCTCCTCTGGAAGGAGTTCTTGTCCACCCAGTTGAAGGTGCCCTCAGGCGGTATGTGACCTGCATGCTTGCACACACTTAACAGGCTGACCTTAAAGTTGACCTTGACCAGAACAGAACCGCATTCTACACTTGCTGACGACTTGCCTCTGCATGCCTCTGCGGGGCCCTGACAGGTCACCGTCAGCCGTGCTCGAGTGCCACCCATTTTGCAGTCCAGCAATACAGCAGCACTCAGCACTGGTGCCTGTGTACTGTCGCTTAAGCAGCAGAGCATGTTGTACGTGGTTGCATGCGGCCATACTGTCTTGCAGTGTGTGCATGGCTTAAACTGCATGCGCATGCCGTGCGTCATTCTGAGCGCATTCCGAGCGTGTGCCAGTTGAACGTTGTGTAACATGTTTTGCTCAGGCCTTGCAGGCCCAGCTGCCAAGGCATGAACCCCTAGGACCAGTAAATCCGCTGCCTCCACCTAGGCACTTGCCAACTTTGTGTTTGGCTCTGTGATTGCGCCTTACCGTAGTTGGCTGTCTGGGGCAGCTGCACATCATTGTACAGGTAGGTATGGCGCATGGCCGGGACAGGGTTGAGATTGCACGAGTCGCCGTCCGAGACGTTCATGCGTGGACCACAAGACTCATGGGGTGCGATGGGGTTGACATGAATGTAAAAGGGCTGGTCGGGGTGCTGCAGAGCATCGCTGCAGGCAGGCAAGCAGGGAACGAGCAAAACACAGGCAATTGAGCAGCACTGCAGATTGTGGACTGGAGTGCTGACCATGGTTTTTTGGCAAGAGTCCAGGCTCAGGCATTGTCCAAAAATCATGGTCGCAGTATCGCATAGCCTGACTGTACCTCCCCATTGACACTCATGTTCATGCTGGCTGTTTGACCCATTATGACCCATGACTGCCTGCTGCTGAGGCGTTGTACCACATCTAGCATACATTGTAACGCCTGACGCCATAACACCTAACAAGGACTGGGGATGCGCGAACGCCGTGCCCCAGAGCTGCTCTCCAGCTGACAACACCTCAAACTTGCCTGATATAGTCAAGGGTTTTGCTCAGCAACACGTCCGTGCTGTACTGGTTTCGCACAATGTAGGTGGGGCCACAGTCCTTGGTGAAGGATGCGTCCCAGTAGTGCATGATGTAGGGCTGCAGGCAAAGGCAAGTCGTGGCTTTACCAATTCTTTGTACAGCTGTCATCCACGCAAGACCAAGCTTGACCATCTGCTGAACAAGGTCACATTGCAACTGCTGTGACAAGCCGAAGACGTAAGCCAGGGTTTGCAGGGACGCCAAGCAAGAGGATAGTCTCATGTGGGCATCGCATCGCATGGGCAGTGCATCATGTGGGTCGTGCATCAAAGAGTGCATAGGGTAGTGTATCCTATTGGCTTGGGTAGTGCTGGTAGTGCCTGGGGTGGACAGCCTTGAACTCACCTTGACCAGCGGCTCAAAGGTGGTCCACCCTGAAGGGCATGTCTGGTTCTTGTCAAGAGCAGGGTTGAAGCCGTTCAGGAACTTGCCTGCGGTCAAATGACACACAATCTGTAAGGTCTGCCGCAGGTGCAGACTCTGTGAGCCTTATGGACCTCCAACTTGCGCTGATAAGTGATAACAGGCTGCACATGGCGTGATCTCACCTGTGAAGTAGGTCCTGTACCCCAAGTCTTGCATCCAGGTTGGGAGGTATGACTCGTCCAGTTTCTGTTCCTGGAACTTGGGATAGCCACCACGTGGCCCAACGTTGCTGGATACCTGCATCATCAGCACAAGCCTGCCTCGTTCAGTACATGACACCACCCAAGTGCGGGCCTGCCTGGTAAGCCAGGTAGGAGGGAGCGAGCAGTACCCACATTCGTGTTGTGCGTGAAACGCCCGGTCAGCATGTTCACACGTGATGGGCAGCACACTGCAGAGCAGAGCAGCACTGCATCACTTAAAGGGCATATTTATAATCGTCCTGGTGCCGATATATATTGTATCCAACTTGCAAGGGCGGGGCCTTACAAGGAGGGAGTGCACACCATGCAGCACGTCCAACGCAATTATCAACTATTTGCGCAAATGAAAAGGTTTCTCCTAAAGTAAAGGGAAGATTGCCCGTGTCAGCAAGGGGTGGTGAGACCCTTATGGCCATCACCCCACAGGGCACCTTCCGAAAGCATCAAGGTCGAGCACGGCATCGTGTAAGGAGTGATTGTTGTGCCTGGGATCAGACCAGGGTGGGACACAGACCAGACACTGCTATGAGATGAAACAGGAGCATCAGGATGGCCGCTCTGCTGCTGCACCACGGACTGGCAGAGCTGAAGCAAACACTCTGGCGTGATGGTTTTCACCTCCCAGTCGTTCACATGTCTGCGGATCTGCAGGACATGGCGGCCTTACCTGTAGATGATACAGCAAACGACCGCAGCCATAACCCTTCTTTAGCGATATGTTCATGCATAGATGGCATGTATGCTGGATGGGTGGAATTGAGAAGAAGGTCCTGCATGCAGCAGCACACGTCCAAGGTGTGTCCCATGCCCAAGAACACCCACAGCCTTGCACTCAATTGCTGCACTGTCTGAACTGCTTCCATACCTGGTCATCAGTCATGATCAGAATAATGTTAGGCCGCTTGTTGCGGACGCCCTTGTTCTCGGTAACACCTGACGTGGCGGGCGGCAAGGCCTCCACAAACTCTTCCAGACGACGACGCAAGCTGTCCGAGCTGCCATCCATAATGACTCCTGACGCTGTCCAAGAACACTGCAACACTATGAATATTATGACAGTGCACGAGGCCCTGCAGGTCCACCTGGTGGACTGCATTTGCGTAGGTAGGGATGGGAGAAGGGGTGGGAATCTACACGCAAAAGCGACCGAAGCAGACAAAGCGTCAGGCTCTGGTCGCTTCAGCAGTTGCAAAATGTAACAGATGGACGTCCTCCGTCACCTGTACATCAACAATGGCAACTCCCGTACTTGCAGCTTGTCGTCTGTAGTCGCCGCAAAGCCAATGCAAGCTTTACACGCTGTGACAGCTTTGTGTCGTCTTGGATTTTGTATATCATGCCAGCTAAAGCTACTCTAGTCTCGGCCATTCCGGGCTAGGTCGCAACGCAACCTACGACTGTCCAGTGGTGGTTGGTGCGCAACCGTTGCAAAGAAACGTTTTCTGACCCTTTCTCAGCTCCTGCTTGCTGCAGAGGCTTAGTACCGTCTGCGAACCGGCCTACTGCCTCACAGCCGGGTGGCGGCAAGAAGACACTTGAGTTCAGTTCACCACATTGCATTTAGCAAGGCCTCCCGGCGCTTCTGCAGCGCGCCAGGATGAGCCTCCTGCTTAAGTTCGAGTAAGTCTTGAGCATTTGCAGTGTGCTCATTCACGCCAGCGGCTGTGGCAACATTTGGTTTGCATGCATCCTGCAGAACCAAGTCCAACCGTGTGAAGGGCTTGGCCTTCCACCCCAAGCGCCCATGGATCCTCGCATCCCTACACAGTGGCGTCATCCAGGTATAGGCTGGTAGTTGGCATCGTGTGCTTGTGCATGCAAAACCTTGCCTACAGCAAGATCCTTGAGTAGCTGATACGCAACCCTGCCACTTCTTCGAACATTGCCCTTGTAGCTATGGGACTATCGCATGGGTACGCTCATCGACCGCTTCGACGAGCATGATGGCCCAGTCCGAGGGGTGCACTTCCATCGGTCCCAGCCCTTGTTTGTTTCCGGGGGAGACGACTACAAGATCAAGATTTGGAACTACAAGCTGCGGCGCTGTCTCTTTACGCTGCTGGGGCATTTAGACTACATTCGCACAGTGCAGTTCCACAGCGAGCACCCATGGATTGTCAGCGCGTCCGACGACCAGACTATCAGGATCTGGAACTGGCAGTCTCGCACCTGCGTGTCGGTCCTGACCGGCCACAACCACTATGTCATGTGCGCATCCTTCCATCCTAAAGAGGACTTGGTAGTGTCCGCCTCTCTGGACCAGACCGTCAGGGTGTGGGACATAGGTGGCCTGCGCAAAAAGTCGGTTGCACCTGGCGGGGAGGACATGCTGCGTTTGCCCCAGGTGCGCATGAAGCAGACCAAGCACATGCAGCGTTCAGCAGGCAAGCACGCCCAGGGTCGTGCTTGCATGTACCAGTGCCAAGGAAGCCCATGCATACATTGTGATGAGCATGTGCATCTGCAGATGAACAGCGACTTGTTCGGCGGTGGGGATGCCGTCGTCAAGTACGTGCTGGAGGGGCATGACCGGGGAGTGAACTGGGCTGGTTTTCACCCGTCTCTGCCACTCATTGTTTCCGGAGCAGACGATCGTCAGGTCAAGCTATGGCGCTACAACGGTGTGTCGTCAGTGCCAGCCAGCCAGATGTAATGCTGTTCAGCACCTCAGCACGTAAGGCTCGCAACCAAAGTGCCAAGATCCAGGCATGCATCTTGTGTCTGTTCGCATGTGCAGAAAGCAAAGCGTGGGAGGTCGATACACTGCGTGGTCACACCAACAACGTGTCATGTGTGATGTTCCACGCTAGACAGGTGCGGCTGCAGCCAGGTCAGTCTGAACTGATTGAGTGCGAGCCTGCAGAAGTGTTCTCGTGGCCTTACCAGCAAGGCTGTGGTATGTCACCCTGGCTTCAAGCATCGAATGCCATGTTGGGATATGCCCGGACGGAACATGCAGATTACTGCATCCCCAAAGCATATGCATGCAGGACTTGATCATTTCCAACTCGGAAGACAAGAGCATCCGTGTCTGGGACATGTCCAAGCGGACTGGTGTACAGACCTTCCGCCGCGAACACGACCGCTTCTGGATTCTGCAGGCCCATCCAGAAATCAATCTGCTGGCGGCAGGTCATGATGGGTGGGTAATGATTGCACTGTGCATGACACACCATGTGTATGCGCATGCCGTGTTGCAGCATGGAACAAGCTGAGAAACAACAGCCAGCTACTGTGAGGGCATGGGCGGCAGCAGGTCAGATGGGTGGTGTATGTTGATTGACACACCAACTGCATGAGCGGCATTAAGTGTGCCAGCATAGGAATAACATGCACAGCTGCTGGATGGCAATGAGTACTTACTGCAGAGATGACCGGTGAATTCAAGCAGCTGTGGCGTGGACTGGGATGGGATCCGGGTGGCTAGCTGTTGGATGCAGCATGACCAGCGGACTTTGGATCTGGGCAATGATACGCTAGCTGGCATTACTGTACACCTTCATGATTTCACACAGCTTAAGCACCAGGGCAGCTGCAAAAGCACTCCGCATTCAACAGCGCCAGTTGCCCAGTCATGCTGTGTATTGTTGCAGGTCACGTCGTCAGTTCCAGTACCGCAGTTGAAGCTGATGACTTTCTTATTTTTGTTGGCTTTCACTCTGCTGCTTTGCAGAGGCATGATCGTGTTCAAGCTGGAGCGCGAGCGCCCCGCCTTTAGCACACATGGGAACGTGCTGTACTACGTCAAGGACCGCTACCTGCGCACGTACGACTTTGCCACCCAGCGTGACAACCCATTGATCTCCATTCGTCGTGGCGGCGGTGCAGGCACTAACACAGTGAGTTGGGGTGAACGGTGGCGACTCACACACACACAGCTGCGGTGTTGGAGAGGGCACTGCGAGGCTGCGCAGCAGTAGCATGCGATGCTCCAAGTTCTGCGGGTGCAGATCTGACTGGATCACTCATCTGCTGCTTGGCAGGGCCCCAAGACGCTTACCTACAACCCTGCCGAGAATGCTCTGCTCATCACCAGCGATGTGGATGGCGGATCATACGAGCTCTACATGATCCCCAAGGAGAGCGCAAGGGGCGACACAGCACCCGTAAGTGCAGAACATGGCATAGGCAGGCTTGTCCGCGCGTCAGTATGATGGATATATTTTTGTAGCTTTACCTTTTGCATATCACTGCCCGTGTCTTTGGTCTGCTTGCCACTTCTCCTGTAGCAAATGCTAGCTGTTTGTTAGCAAACATGCCCAGTTGGCTTGGGTAGCTTCATGTCGGACAGGGCTTGAGCAACCAAGCATGGCTATGACGATCCGCTGGCCAGCATGCACTCATGCACTATACTTTACAGCTTCACTTCAATTACCGGCATGTTGATGGCGCATGTGTGTGCTTGCAGGAGGCCAAGCGTGGTCTGGGCGTGTCCGCAGTGTTCATCGCCCGCAACCGCTTTGCAGTGCTGGACAAGGCAACCAACACGCTCCAGATTCGCAACCTGCAGAACGAGATCACCAAGAAGTGCTCCCCACCCTGTGCCACCACCGACGCCATCTTCTACGCAGGCACGGGCATGTTGCTGTGCAGGTCTGAGGATAAGGTACGATAGTGCACATTGAGATGACCCTGTTTGGGGGCATCTGACATCACACAAGCTGTGCCGTCCTGCTGCGGCACCCGTCAATGCTACATCTTTCTCAGCCTGGCTTTCCTTGTTCCTTGTCGCAGGTCATCATGTTTGACGTCCAGCAGCGCTCAACACTGGCCGAGTTGTCCACTCCTGCCATCAAGTATGTGGTGTGGAATGCTGAGATGACCATGGTGGCCATGACCAGCAAGCACGCAATCATCATCGCGGACAAGAAGCTGCAGAATACACAGACGGTGGGTTTAATTTACCAGCTGTAGAGAGCCAGGCGTTGTAGAGCATGACAGTTGCACATTCTGGCGGGTAGACTGAGCGTGCAACAGTGCATTTCGCCAGTCCAGCCTTTAGGTGCAACGGGACACATCAGGCAGCTGGTAAGCTTGCTGAGCTGTGACTAGCTTTGTTTCAGACAAACTGGCATCAACTTGTGAAGAGCGGCCATGGTGTGGTATGCAGGTGCATGAGACGATCCGTGTCAAGAGTGCTGCATGGGACGACAACGGCGTGCTCATCTACACCACACTCAACCACATAAAATACTGCCTTCCCAACGGTGACAGCGGCATTATCCGCACGCTGGAGATGCCGCTGTACATCACCAAGGTGTCCAAGAACGTTGTCTACGCACTGGACAGGGAGGGGAAGAACAGGCAGATACAGGTCAGTGTTGATTGTGAAGAGCGGAAGCATGTTGCAAGCTCATGGAAGGAGCTAGTTCTGCATACAGCGTGGTTTCTTCGCTTGCTTGAGCGACCAGGGTGTTTGCTGATGCATATGTCGATGGTTGGAGGTTGAGTGTAGTAGCTGGGTGCTCCGGCTATGGCATAACTTGTTAGTGCTACTGTAAAGCTAGTTGGTAGGCGTGAGTGCATTGCATGTTGTGTGTGTTGCATGCAGGTGGATGTGACCGAGTACATGTTCAAGCTAGCGCTGCTGCAGCACAAGTTTGACCAGGTCATTTCCATGATCAAGGGCAGCTCACTGTGCGGTTCAGCCATCATTAGGTAAGCCGCCTACTTGTAATCTGATTTCGCTGATCTTCGGATGGTCGTCGTACCGCAGCATCACGTGCATTTGCCACTCCATCCAGCTGTAGCAAGTGCATGTCAATATAGCCATCAGCTGCATCATGTCAGCTGATGCCAGGATTTGCTTGGCAATGGCTTGTTTCTGTGCGGTGAGTGTCAATCCCTCCCTTGTTTGCCTCTCTCACAGCTACCTGCAAGCCAAGGGTTTCCCCGAGGTGGCTCTGCACTTTGTCAAGGACGAGCGCACTCGCTTCAACCTGGCAGTCCAGTGTGGCAACATCGAGGTGGCGCTGCAAAGCGCACAGGAGCTGGACGACAAGGACACGTGGTACAAGCTAGGTGAGCAGCATAGGAGTTGCACGCATAGCAGAGATTCAAAAACCTCATGTTTTTCGTCTTCTTCACCTCTTGCTCTGCCCATGACTGCTGGAGCCTCTTCATCTTCGCCTACGTCAGTTTATGTATGCTGAAACCGAGCCTGGCCATTCGTTTTGCTTCACGTCTTGCTCTTGTGTTGCCGTGAGTGTTCTGCGTGGAGTTGTGGTTGTTGAAGCTGGGCCTGGCCTTCATGTCAGCCACGTCAGATCCATGCTGACCATGATGCTTATCATTGGACCACCCCATCTTCCTCTGTATGACCTTCCGTGAGAAATTGTGTTTGTTGAGACTGCCTCCTGTCTGAACTTGCTGTTGCAGGTGTTGAGGCGCTGCGCCAGGGCAACCTGCAGATCGTCGAGTTCAGCTACCAGCGCACCAAGAGCTACGAGCGCCTGGCCTTCCTGTACCTTATCACGGGCAACCTGGACAAGCTCAGGAAGATGCTCAAGCTCAGCGAGATGCGAGGGGACGTCATGGGCCGGTTCCAGAACGCACTCTACTTGGGAGATGTGCGCGAGCAGGTGAGATGGTGCCAGACATGGCAGTGCATGAATGAGCGGCGGCAGAGGCACAGAAGCACAGATGGCAACCGAATGCAAGAGACATTGACATGCACTGTAATGGAAGTCTCAAGGATAACCCCAGTTGCTCAAACTTTCAACGAGCAAGCCCAGGGGGCATTGCAGATGCAGAAGACTCGCGCGTCCTTCAGCACATGTGTTCCATTATACGCGGGCTTGATGTCCTGACTTGTTGCCTGTGATCTGGACCATGCATGTCTTGTGTTCAGCTCAAAATCTTTGAAGAGGCAGGCCAGCTTCCTTTGGCGTACGTTGCCGCGGCCAGCCATGGCATGCAAGAGGAGGCGGAGCGCATCGGACAGACACTGACAGAGGTGCCAGACGTGCCCTCGGCAACAGGACTGCTCATGCCTCCCACGCCTATCATCACGGTGAGCATCAAGGATTGGACTCTTGTGCTGCATGTTTTCTAACTCTACACAATCTCATGACACGTAATTGATTTTATCCAGCGATTTGTAACAAGTCCAACACGCACAAACACATGTTTGTGTTCACGCTGCAGCCCACAGTGTGTGCTCTGGACCTCATGCTTTGCAGGATGGCAACTGGCCTCTGCTCACGGTCAGCAAGGGCTTCTTTGAGACGCTGGTCAGCAAGGGAGGCAAGGCAGCGGACGCAGACAAGCCAGCCGCAGCGGACATTGACGAGGCTGACCTGGACAACCCAGGCTGGGGTGATGATCTGGCCTTGGATGTTGGAGAGAAGGTGCGTTTTGAGGCATGAAGTTGAATTCCCAAACAGCAGGCATGCTATCAAGCCGTCAGCGGAGTGTGCGCCGTTGTGTAGCAACAGCATCACGGCATATGCACAGTTTCTCTGGAAACTGCTGTAGCCCACAGGCAGTGCGTTTTCATGCCTGGCGTGTAGCTGTGCATCGTAGTAAAGTTGCACACAACTTGCTACAACATGCACAATAAACGTGAGGTTTGTCTGCAGCAGCATCCGTGGTGCCAGCATTCACAACATCACAACACTGTTGGGCGCTCTACTTGTTGCAGGATGCCGATGCCATTGGTGAAGGTGGCGACGAGGATGAAGGCTGGGGGGACATTGGGCTGGAGCTGCCCGCAGATGTGGTGGCAGAGACACCCTCTGGCATCGCAGGCTCAGGCCCCTTTGTTCCGCCCACATCTGGGCCGTCAGCATCACAGAAGTGGTTGGATCGCAGGACACAGGTGGGACAAGAAGGCTCGCTTCTGTCACAACCCTCGCAGTCAGCTGATGCTGAAAAGGTCGTGTTTGCAGACTGGCTCTACCTTTGTCCACTAGAGCAGAGTACCAGTTCAGCGGCAATGGGTCCATACTACTGAGCTGAGCTTCCTGTTTGCGGATGTGCAACTGTTCATCATCATATTCACATGGCTTTTCATGATTTAACGCACGGTACTGCAGCTAGACACAATAATTTTTTCTCTCTCCAAGAATAAGTGTTGTGCTGTAGTTATGTCAGTTGCTTATCAGGCACCACACATGTCATCCCTAATTTGGATTGTTTTGTGATGCTCACCAATCCATTCAATATGTTTGTGTTCTGCATTTTCTGTGTTCAGTTAGCCGCGGAGCACGCCGCTGCTGGGTCGTTCCACAGTGCCATGTCACTGCTGCACCGGCAGCTGGGTGTGGCCAACTTTGAGCCCTTGCGTCCCTACTTCCTTGACCTATACTCAGCGTCCCATGCGGTACTGGCAGGCATTGCAGGCACACCTGCCATGATCACACACTTGGACAGGTGAGGCAACGCACAAGTAGTCCGTTCTCAGGCAAACACACGTGCAGATTGTGAACTGCGGGTCACACCCATTGCTTATTGCTGCACCTGAGTACGCTTTGTTGCACAAGCGCAGTATGCAATGGCAAATGAATGGCCGGAGAATTGCCTGGTGGATGTCACCAAGCCATGTGGTGTGATGGCGCATGTATGCATGCAGGACACACAGCCCTGATGCCTCCAGCCAGCCACCCAGCCAGCCGCGGCTGCTCTACAGCCTGCCTCAGCTGGAGGAGCAGCTCAAGGCCGCCTACAAGCTGGTCACGGAGGGCAAGTTCACAGATGCACTCAAGGTGAGCATTCTGCAGTGCACTGACACAAAGAGGGCTTGCGACAGGAGGCGGTTAGCAGGCCTCAATCATCGCTGCTCTTGCCTGCTTCTGCCTAATGTCTGGTGCTGATCTGCAGTCATGCAAGCGTCCATGTTCCGCATTGCCTGTCTCACGTGTAGCTCATGTCCTGGCAAGCAAATGGCTGTTTTCACACGTTGAGTGAGCCTGCGGCACATGTCTGCTGTGACTTGATCTGCAGGTGTTCACGCGCATGTTGCACGTGATCCCACTGAGCCTGGTGGACAGCCGCAAGGAGGTGGACGATGTCAAGGAGCTGGTCAACATCTGCAAGGAGTACCACATCGCCATGAAGGTGGAGCTCAGGCGCAAGGTGAGGCATGCTGGGTGCTGCTGTTGACGTGGAGCAATGCCTCCACACTGGGAGATACGATTCTCAAGCGGTCTCAACACTAGGAGATGATAAGGCTTTCATATTTTTTTACCGGCTAAGTAATGGCATTCTTTCAACCCACCTGTTATCTGAGGTAGCAGCAGGAGTACAGCTGGGCTACTTGAACATGACCTCAACTGAAAGTTCACAAAGTAATTAGTTGATCCCAACTGAAAATGACTTGATTTTTTTGTCTCTCAGGAGCTCAAAGAAGAGGACCTGGCGCGGGCCATGGAGCTGGCTGCCTATTTCACGCACTGCCGCCTGCAGCCCGTGCACTTGGCGCTGTCGCTGAGGTCGGCCATGAGCATCTTCTACAAGCACAAGAACCTGGCAACGTGCATGCACTTTTGCAGACGGTGAGTAAGCAGGAAAGGCTGGTACGGTAATGAAGGCAGTTAATGGGGCATGCTCCCCATGGATTGTGCCAATGGTGCCGGTTCGGCTTCGGTGATGGTTTAGTTATGTTCCTGCTGGGGCAATGGCTTGGACAAGTGCTGTCCTTGTCATGTAATTCTGAGCTGTTTCTGGGTGGTCCGACAAATGGCCAATTACCAGAAAAGCCGTGGCTACTTCATGTAATGAGGTTCAGCTCTCTGAACCACCCCCTCCAAGTGTAAGTTGGTGATTATGTTATGCATCCTGATACTGCCAACTTTAGAGCATTTTGTGCTGCGTGCTTCTGCAGCCTTCTTGAGCTCAATCCTGGCCAGAAGATTGTGGAGCAGGCACGGCAGGTCCTGGCGGCCTGTGAGAAGGCGCCGACAGACGCAGTCAAGATCAACTATGATCCACGCAACCCCTTCGACATCGACTGCATCAACTTTGTGCCCATCTACAAGGGCTCCAAGTTCAGCGCAGACCCATACACAGGTAAGGTTAAGCACAAATTGATCAGCGCACACAACCCAGCGCTGGCAATGCTGCATGAGGTTCCTGATTTGACTGCATGCTGAGTTCATACCTGGTGCTTGTTTGCAGGCGCTCGGTTCTTGCCCGAGTGTGAGGGCCAAATCAGTCCCCTGGGTGACTTTGTGCGCATCGGAGCTGATGCCTCTGGCCTCCTCATCTCCCCTACCCAGACACGGTAGTGCAACACCTGTTGCTTATCTGCAACCAGCACTTTCTGCAGCAGACGTCGTTGCTTCCACATCCTGCATCCCCACCCCTACCCCCTGCCCCTTGCTACCCATATCTGGTAGCAATTGCAGTGGACACATGGCGGCCCCTGCAGTCATTAGCTACATAATTGTTTGTGCTCCCAATTCGCCTACTAATTCATTGTAATCTGGAGGTACCATGTGTTTTAGCCGTTGGCAACAGCGTGGTTGTTAGACAAGTTAGAAGGTTGTGAGCCATGTCAGATGGCATGTTTTTGATATGTAGCACGCTTATGATATGTATCACCCTTTATACACTGTGAGACTGGACGTGACATTTACAGCATTGCAATTTGTTGATTGAAGGCACCCGTTCACCAGCGGTCTTCCTTGGCTGTATCATGTAACACACGTGATTTCACTTTAAGTCACATCCACCTCTTGGCCTTGTCAACATGCCAGCTCATCGTGCTCAGGCACACGGCCACAGCAGCTGCCAATGCCAAAACCGCCCAGTGTCTACAGTCTAGCCAGTGAGGGAGAGTCCCAGTTGCCGCAGGGAGCACAATTGTCACCCACACGGACCACACAAACGTCTGGGATGGTAGCACAGGTGCAATTTTTTCAGACTGACAGGGTGGACGTGAAGACGTGCTTGACACAGCATTTGGCACGTGTTTCAAAAGAAATTGTACAGCTTGCTGGCAGCAGGCATTGGCCATGTGCATCGCAGCTCCTGGCGTGAGGCAACTGATGAGCCAAGCGGCCTTGAAGAGGAGCCATGTGGCGACTGATCCCCTGGTCAACCAGAGGCCAGGGACCACCAGCAGGCTTGGGAGCAGCACAGTATGCAACACGATGTAGGGAAGCAGTATGTGGGGCAACCCTGCAGCAGCAGAGCACAGACGCAGGCTCTGGTGAGGTACGCATACCAGCATACTACCTTGCTGAGTTGAAGCAGCTCCTGTTGCACACCTATTTGCACCATTTGCCCTCAGAAACAGCTTACCTCGGGCTGGCCATCCCGAACCATGTGACCTTACGGCATGCATGCCTCGGAGACCCAGCCACATGTTGAGTCCCAGGAGGGTCCAACCCAACAGTAGTTGGCCTGCAGACAGAACACCCATGTAGTGAGTAAAGAAACACATGAGTGTCTACACTGCTTGACTTGCTGTGCCTGGCATTGCCATTCTAGATGCTTGCTGTGGCCACTGCTGGCTGCTCCTGTCAGCCACACTGTTCTGGGAGAAGCACCATAATGCTCGAGAGCAGAGGCCATAGTTTTGCCTGCCTGTCAAAGTGACGTCATGCATGCCACACACCTGCACCCAAAGCACTGCACGCAGCATGTCTGCCCCAGCCACCAGCTGTCGCCGCTGGCCCCAGCCATCCATGACGTGGCATTGCCTGCTTGCCAAACCACCACGCCTGCTGCTGCACCTTGCAGCTATTCTTGAGCAATTGCGGCCCACGCAGGAGCGATGTCACAAACATGGTGGCACAGCAGACCATGTTGGCAACCATGCATGACTTGTGCAGCGTATCCACAGCATCGCCCTTTACTATCTGCTGCAGGACCTGGAGAGCGCTCTGCTGGATGGCACACAGGCTGCCTATTACTCTCTCAAGATACTCCATGAACAGTGGCATTACGGACGACAGAAGACGTGCCATTGCCTGCAGCACGAGGTACACGCAATGCTTCTGCCTGAGCATGGTTGCTGCACAGCTTAAACCTTGTGTGTGCAATTTGTCCGACGGCTGTGTTTTGTGGGACGCACAGATACTTGCAGCAGCCTACACGCAACTCGATTTGATTCAATCCAAGGCCTGGGCAACAGCCTGAGCACATAGGCTGTCTAGTCCAAGGCTGCATGGACGCATACCTTTGAAGCAACTTGCTGGGAAAGCACGCACCTGTACCGGCTGCAGGATTTGCCGTAGTATCTGGTTGGTCAGCCGTTGCTCTTGAATGATAAGATCAAGCTTGTGTAGCAGCACCGAGTCCCTCCATGACAATGGCTCTCTTGGGCCAGAATCCTGTCTCCTGTCGGGCGGTTTTGGCATGACGAAAGAGAAGCACAGGGGAAGATCAACAAAACTGCCAGTGGATGCTTGCCGACAGCGCGACATTTCAGGAGAGTGGCCGTACGCTTATCGGAAACGGGGACTCAACTTCCTTGGACGGCCTTTTGGAACAGCGGCTGCATCTGCGTTTGCCCAGCAGCTGCTTAAAGCACACAGTGACCAAACCTCCATGCATGCCATGTGCTTGTGCAGAGAAGTGCGGTGTGTTCTTGGTTGACGCATGCTACTGATGAGCTCGCTTGAGCTGTCAAGTGTTTGCCAGCGCTTGGTCAATCTCACTGCTGCTGAGATACGTGTATCTTCCAAAAGGTGGCACTCATCTGATGGCCGCCAGCTCTCTCTAAACGTGGAGGGAGTGGTCTCGAACACAAGTTACACAGTCAAACAAGTGCAACGTGGTCGTGGTGGTGCCAGCTCCTTGTAGACACAAAACCTACCGCAACTTCCACAAGTCACCACCACAACAGAGACTACACAGTACTCGCCAATCTGCCACGTGTCATGGGTTGTGATGCGGGCGATCAACCACCCTTTCCAGCACTTTATCCACTGGTGATGGCCAACGTGCACAACAGCAGGTGCAGTAGCCTTCCAGAAAAGAAGTTTGCCAGTTCTGGGACAATTCTGAAACTGTCACTGGAACCAGTGTGTGACAGCACCAACATGTGTTTGAGTGTGTGTGTGTGTGTGTGTGTTAATCACATACAGAGCGAACCGCGGGGTGAGCATCGCGTGTTGTGGTAGACGCTGAAAACAAGAACTTGACTGGCCTGACGATGACATGCAACCAATTGACAGGTTGTGTTGCTGCGGATCTTTTATGTTTGGAATGTTTTGGTAACTGCTATGAAGCAAAGATCATCGTCTTGGTGTAGTTGAGCTGCATGCCCCACTCCTCTGCTGTCTTCTCCAGAACCTGGAGTGCTATTTCCAGACCTGCAGCATTGTCTGCCATAAGCACAAGGCAGTTTACTTGATAACTTGTAAGTTTCGTGTGGTGAAAGGGAAGTGTCTTCACAGGAGTGGTCAGCAGCTGTCTTACATCACCACACCCAGTTGACCCAGTCATGGTTGTCACCACCGTCTACCAAC
>QAXH01006596.1:46142-82408 GCA_004335635.1 Chloromonas sp. AAM2 | reverse complement strand
AGGTGGGAACACGTGCAGGGCAGTGGCACTGAACCAGGTGGGAACACGTGCAGAGCAGTGGCACTGAACCAGGTGGGAACACGCTGCTAGGATAGCATGCTTGCATCCAGGTGGGCGATGCGGACGTTGTACTTGCAAAGCCACAGCACATCTGAGGTCGCGTTTGGGTTGATTGCTTCTTTACATGGTGTTTCACGCAGGTGGCCGAGTCAGCGCTGGGCTACCTGGAAACTGCAGTGCCGCCCGTCATGGGCACCAGGAGTGCATACAGCACAGGGGCAGTGCTGGCATCGGTGCTGGCGCCTGCTGTGGCGGCGGCTGCAGACTGCGGATGCACACGGATGCAGGTGTGGGGGCGGGAGGAAAGACTGGCCAAGGCTCGGTGCAGCCGTCGCTCTCTGCCTTGCTCACCAGCGGCTGATTTAAGTAATCAATCTATCAATCTATCAATCTATCAATCTATCAATCAATCTATCTATCTATCTGTCGATTTTCGTCTGTTGGGCAATCTTGAAGCGCTTTGGACATGCTGCGTATGTGGGAGAAGCGGCACAAGCCCGGCTCCATAATCTCAACCTGAAGCAGCCGTGCGGGCAAAGCAACCACTCGTGCAAACTCATTTTGTGTCCAAATTAAGCCTGTGCGCGAAGCGACTCTGGGTAAAAACTCACCCTGTGCGCCAACTAACCCTGCATGCAAAGTAATGCTGCTGCAAGCTAATTCTGGATGCAAGTTCCCTGTGTACAGGTGTCCAACCATCCCCTGCCCACGCTCCCGACGGAGCCGCTTGTGCGCGTGCAACAGGACGCCTCCGGGCTGCTGCTGGTGGTGTGCCTCACGCTGGCATCGTCGCTCATGTCTGCATCAGCGGCGGTACACCTGGTCAGGTGAGCGGTACATGCGCATGATCAGAGGCAGTACACGTGGTCAGGTGAGCGGAACACGGACATGTGCAGCGCGAGTACACCTTGTAAGTTGACCTGTACACGAACATGATCAGAGGCAGTACACTTAGTCAACTGAGCGGTTCACAGACATGATCAGATCATCTGGACTGCCAGCCCCTGCTGCACCATCATACTGGTTAACTTCTTACGACGTCGTCTCTCTTTGCCAATAATTGTCGCTACTCCTCTCTGTGTCGCTATTTATCTTTGTGTGCAAGGGAGCGTGCTAGCAAGGCCAAGCACGTTCAGCTCGTGTCTGGCGCCCCCACGCTCCTGTTCTGGACCGCCAATGCGCTCTGGGACTACCTACAATACAGGTCAGTGCAGGTCAGGGTCCAGGGGGTGCATTGGGTACTGGGGACTGAAAAGGGCATGGCACAGGCCAGACTCGCTTCCGTCGTTTGCATGACATGTACATGCAGCCAGTTTGAGTGGATTGGCAAGTCTGTCTTCATCAGCCTTCCAATAAACGTGTTACGCAAGGCAGAGTGATTGTTGATAGAATTCCGGTGCACGCAATTGGCGATGCAAACAGTACGGCATGGATTTTCTTGAGTTGGCCCAACTTCCTGTTCTGTAGACCAGATTCACAACTTTGCAGCCACACGAAGGCTTCTTGATGGATTATAAAGCCTGTCTTCAGGCTGTGTAAACAAACAGACTTTTTATGCAAGGGGCAATGTTACGTCACGTTATGAAGGTTGTGTCTTGACTCCCTGTGTGGCCGCAGCGTGACCGCCATTGGCATCGTGCTGCTCATTGCGGTGTACCGCCTGCCTCAGTACAGCGGTACACGCCTGTTGGCAGTGGCAGGGCTGCTGGCTGGCTTCGGAGCGGCAGGCCTCAGCATGACCTTCCTGCTGCAGGGCCTATTCACGGTGAGCCTCACTGCAGCCTCAATGATTTGGGCTACACTTAACAACATGGGCCGCAACAGAAGTAAACCATAAGCACAACATCACAAAGCACAAGGCTAAAGAAGCAACAATAGCCACTTGGAGCTGCGACGTAAGGAGATGGGCCTCTCCAAGGTTGTCGTGCATAACCTCAGGGCAGGGTCGGTTTGGGCTGGTGGTGATACGATGACATGCCTACACTACTGGTGGTGTACCAACCGAACTGACTGGTTTACCTAGCCTTTCTATCGATTCTTACACAGTCACTGTTTGCAACTACAACACCCATCACCAACAATGGCTCCTGGCGCCAGTCCCAGGAATTGTCCCAGAACTGGCAAACACCCTTTGCAGGATGAGATGTTGGCGCTCCAGCGTTTGAACACCGGCTACTTCCTGGTGGGCTACCTGGGCTTCGTGGCCACATGGATCATTGACCTCATCCTCATCTTCACGCAACCACGTGCGCTCAAGGCTGCCAACACATGGGTCAAAGTGGGTGTTGAGCACATGGCAGTCGAAGAGGCCATGCAATCGCATGCAATTCTTCATGAGACCATGATGCATTGTTCAATAGGACCATTCTGATTCTGGTCTAGCAGGATTATCCTGGGTTCGTATTAGGATCCAAGTAACTGCAAATAACAGATCCCACGGGATGGACTATGCTGGACTATGCTGGACTATGCTGTGCAAAGGATTCCTCAGAGGATGCTTGAGACCTAAACAGCGCGAGGGGTGGCTCTGCGCAGGCCTCGTGAATAGGCACGCTCCGTAGAAGTTACCACAGTCGGTGCCTCCATGCTGGCTTGTCACCCAATCCTCTCATGAGAGGTCTACTACGATGTTCTGGCCTGTCACTCCAAGTGTGTCAATGGGTCACGTGCCTGCAGTTTCTCTTCCGCCTGCTGTCCCCACACTTCTGCTTCTCCAAGGGCGTGTTTGACGTGAGCCAGGTGAGCCACACGCAGCTGCTGCAGGAAGCTGTTGGGCTGAAGCAAGAAGTGGCATCTTCACTCATAAGAGAGGGCTGCGCTGCATGGAGGGACATATGCGCTCGCAAGGAGGGGCCAGTAGTTGTAGCCACAATGGTGAACGCCAAGTGTGACTTGCTGGATACACGGCTAAGCTTGGTGGCGCGTTATGCCTGACTCTGTTTTGGGTTGTCTTGCAGGCATCTTTACTAAATGGTCTAGGAGCACCCATCTCAATAACAGAAGGCAAAAGCATGATATCTTATCTGCCTCTTGGCTGCAGACGTACAGGTCCCGCATCCCTCTGCCTGGACCCCGGGAGAGCAACCCCTTTGCATGGAGCGTGTGGGGCAGCCCCATGTCGCACATGGCGGCACAGGTCAGTCGCACCACAGGGGGGCACGTGCAGGAGATGTCGAAGATGAGACGTGAGATGGAGAAGGGTACGCACACTATAGAAAGTGTGGCACGGAGGGAGGGCACTGACATCCACACTTCCTTCCATGCTAGCTTCAGCTTTCTGCACATGGACCACTGACTGTTCACGTGGCTATTTACCTGAAATACAAACAGGTCCGTCCCAGCTTGGCAGCCTAGTGTTTGATGGCTCATCTTGAATAAGCAGGTGCTTTCTAACTTGTACCACTGCATGTGCAGCAACCATTCTATACCTATCGTTAACACAGCCCTGTTATGCCGACCCCATCTTCACGGCGCCAATGCTTGCAGACCGTTTTCTACCTGACGCTGACAATCCTACTGGACAGTGGCGTCATCTGGGTCGCAGTACGCCGCACGTCACACTTCCTGGCATGGGCGTCACACCTCACGTCCCCGGCGTCACACGGCGTGACCGCCGCTGCCAATGCCAGAAACGTCCCACGTGATGCAGCCAATGGGGATGACTCCCTGACAGTGGCACTGCTTGAGCAGGGGCAGTACAAGGACTCACAGTCAACGAAGGCAGGCGGTACAAACGGTACAGCTGATGCAGGCGGTGTAAGCGGTACAATGAATGCAGGTGGTACAAGCGGTACAGTTGATGGTATGGGTGAAGAGGATGAGGACGTGGCTGCGGAGAGGGTGGCGGTACAGTCGGGCGTCAAGGGAGCGACATCCCAGGTGGGTGGCTTGTGCCGCCTGACAACTGCAGTCTGGGTGCCATTGCCACATGTGGGAAGCAGAGAAGCAAAGCAGAAGTCCAAGCGTCAGGTTTAGTTTGTATGACTTGTGGTGATCATCATCACATGGGGTGTATGTAGGCGTCGGATGGACGTGTGGAGAAAGAGAAGCAATGCAGGTTTTCTTCTCGAAGCAACAGTTGGAGTTGGGTGGAGTTGTGGTGACCACACTGGCCCAGATGAGCCTTACTATACCTCACTGCCTCGCACACTCTCACACTATTGCCACCCATTCAGGTGCTGCTGGACGGTGTGACTAAAACATACCACATGGGTCCCTTGGCGGCCCTGAGGGGCGCGCAGGACCCGCATGCTGTGCGGGCGGTCAAGGGACTGTGGCTGGGAGTGTCCAGGGGCGAGTGCTTTGGGCTACTGGGCGTAAACGGAGCAGGTGGGAATCGTGCAGAAACTGACATCCGTTGCAGACTGCAGGTCAATCGTGAAATGCTTTGCACGCGGTCACAATGGTGTGTATAGTTCGCTGATGGCGATTGCCCTCTGTGTACCAATCGCCTAGCTAGTACTGACTTATGCTGTGCGGTACCGCCTTCGTTTGGGCACATGCAGCTGTGTGTGCATGTGTGTGTGTGTGTTGTTCAGAAGAGCAGCCAAACTCCTTCCTGTTTTTCCTGCAATCATCGCTACGTTGCATCCGGTTCTGCCACCGTTCTGCCTTGTGATCATGATCACTCTGTGCCTTTACTGCGTTTGCCGCCCCTTCCTGCTTGTGATACTGAGCATTCCAAGTGTAACCAGCAGCATGTGCGCTTGGATCCAATGCTATGCTGATGAGTGGCACACCTGCCTGGTCTTCGGCAGAAGGCATCGAGGGTACTGATCATTGCGATGGCACAGTACGGATCAATCGAGTGTGGTCAGCAGTGTGTGCCCTGGCCACACATGTCTGGTCTGCAGCGCTGAGGAGCTCTGGTTGCGTTGTGACGTCCGGCTGCAGGCAAGTCAACCACGTTTGGCATGCTGACCGGGGAGATCTCCCCCGATCGGGGGGACGCGAGCGTGTGTGGGTTCAGCGTGACGTCGCGGCTGAGCCAGGCACGGCACCAGCTCGGCTACTGCCCGCAGTTCGAGTCGCTGCTGGTGCTCATGACGCCAAAGGAAGTGCTCACTATGTATGCAAGGTGGGCAGCACAGCGCGGGTTGGCTTTCGGGAGTTGACCTGATACCGGCTGGTGGCATGTGGCTTCATCTCGTCCTGAGTGGCATTTCACGGATGCTTCAGCCCAGTGCTGGGAACCGGCATTGGCATTTAGTACATTTCAGACTCTTCAATCACACTGTAGTCTTTGAGCACTTGATGTTGGTTGATGTTGGTTGATGTTGGTTGATGTTGATTGATGTCGGTTAATGTTGGTTGATGATACTGATGATGCTGTAAGCACAGGCGAGGTCCGATCAGGATGACTTTGGACTCTATTCTCATGACCTGTTCACATCGAAAGGTGACTTCATTCTTGACTGTTGACAGGGAAGTGGTACATGGTAAAGATACACCAGTGCAGGTGACTTCAGGTCCAGGGGACACCGTGACTTGGTTGCAACTGCACCTGGGCATAGACACTGCTATATTCTTGCTGTAAGTTTCTTCAAGACTACTGAAGACTGCGACTCAAATGGAAGTGCGCTTGCTTTGCCACCTGCCCTCCCGCAGGCTGCGGGGTGTGCCCCCGAGTGCGCAGGGGCGGCTGGTGACTGACCTGCTGCTGCGCCTGGGCCTGGCAACCGCTGCCCACCGGATGTGTGGGACGTTGTCTGGGGGCAACAAACGCAAACTGGCTCTGGGCGTTGCGCTGGTGCGTGGGTGTGGTACGGTGACACGGGAATGGCAGTTTCACACTCACTGATAATAACCAGATACTGCTTGAATAATGGTGCAAAACAAAGAACAGCAACAAGTACCCGGTCGTTGAGACTGCCCTTGACCCACATGTGATCACTTCGTTTACAGGAATTAAAGAAGAATAATGAACCTGGTGTATGCACACAATCTGTCAGCCTTGTTGCTGGGTCTGCCCCAGCAACATGTACAATCACTTTGTTCACACGGGTCATTGACAAATGAGCATGAGCTGTGTATGCGTACAACCTGTCCCCACAATTCAAATGACCAACTAACAAACTGAAAAACGGTTTTCAGGTGGGCGAACCTCCCGTGACCCTGTGTGATGAGCCCAGCACCGGCGTGGACCCGGGGGCCCGCCGCTCCATGTGGTCGCTCCTGAAGAGTGACGTCATGGGCGAGGGCCGCTCGCTGGTGCTCACCTCTCACTCCATGGAGGAGTGTGATGCGCTGTGTGACAGGCTAACGATCATGGTGGCTGGAAAGGTGGGCAATGAAACAGTGTCGAACGGGATGTGCACCGCTCCGGCCTAACCTGAGCAAGAAATCAAAACGAACGCAGGGTACAACGCAGGCAAGACAGGCACCAGCGGCGAGCCGCCTAGGCTAAGGTCAAAGGAGAGGAGTGCGACCTTGTGACGGAAGGACATCATGTCTAATGAGGCCAACGTTGCTGGGCCATACACGTCACGGCTGATGTGCTGCTAGTGTTGCTACATGCGTCTTCACTTCGCCCAGGAGCCCTCAACAACAACAAGAGGAAGTCAGGTTGATTGCGCTGGTTTTGCACAGCAGTTTGAGTTTGTGTCTGTTGTTGTGCAACTGCAGGCTGCCTGTCTGGGCAGTCCCCAGCACCTCAAGGCGCGCTTTGGTGGGGGGTACATTGTGGACGTCAGGTGAGGCAGTGGGTGTGTATGTGGGTGTGTAAGTGGGTGTCAGTACGTGGGTGTGTAATGGAGCAGGAGACAGGAGTGTAATGCAGCAGGAGGCAGGAGTGTGTGTTGGGCAGGGATGTTACACGGGGCTACAGGTAGAGCACCGTAATGTACGGGTGCAGTTTGCCGAACTGGAAGATTTGGGAGCTGCAAAGGTGGCGGTGACGGCCTCGCACGCCACCGAAAAACCGGGGACGAGGGGCACTTGTGCTGGGCAGGAAGGGGAGGCAGGCAGGCGCAGTTCTGGCTTCAGCTTGCACTCCATACTCCGCCACAACGTCGCAGTGAAGCCCGTGTGCAAGATAGCTGCGTAATGGTTTTTCTCTCCCCATACATGCAAAGTGAAGCCTTGCGCATCAGCTGCAGAAGATGCAAAACCAAGATGTAGAAATCAGCTGTAGAAGATGTGAAACCAGCCCCACACATGCCCCTCTGTTGCCGCAGTTGCGTCGCCCCTGAGGCCGTGCCATTGCTGTTGGCGGGCCTGAGGCGCGGGCCATGCCCCGGGGCCACCCTGGCAGAGGCCCAGGGGCCGCACGCCACAATAGCAGTGCCACGTGCAGACGTTACCAACAAGCTCTCACAGCTCTTCGAGTGGCTAGAAACGCAGAAACGGGCACCACCAACCATGGATGGATCCTTTTCTGGTGTTCCTGCCAACATTGGGGCATTGCAGTCGGAAACTGCGGCTCATGGCACGGGCCCAGCTGCTGCTGGTAGCCCCCAGCAAGCGTCCCAGGCATCACAATGCCCCCTGGCAGCAGATCTCGAGGCTGCACGTGGCGAAGTCACCTTTTCAGCCACGCCTGGGGCACCAGCTGATACCAACATCACCCAACCCGAGCTGCCAGCTAGCGTGCCAAACCAGGCTAGGGAAGGATTGACAAAGGATGGAGCGAGAGTGGGACCAGAGGCTGGGCAAGGGCAGGAGGAGGAGGGGCTGATCGTTTCTTACTCTGTGCGGCAGGCGACGCTGGAGTCGGTATTTCTGAACATGGCACATCATGCCATGCATGCACCTCAGGCCTAGAAGAGCCTCTGTTGACGTTACTCATGTCTTGTGCTGCCTCTCAGGCATCGGATTGAATGGCCTGGTTTGAATGACAGAGCCGTAGTCGTCGTGTTCCATGACCCTCATGTTGGCCTTTCTCACACCCTCTTGTGCTTCCCGTTATACATTTGATTGTGATGAAGGTTCCCGCACAGTCAGACTGGTTTTCTCAAGATCTCTCAATGTCAGAGAGAGATGGCTGCCGGGACCCCAGGGAAGTTGATGTAGGACACCAGGCGGTGTCAGTGGACAGGTACTCGGACAGATGTTAGCCTTGTAATGCCAAGTGCTTGCCCAATGATGTCAGCACGGCTGGGTCTGCGCACTGTTGCAGTGCCAGGTGGTGCCTATCACAGGAAAGTTACGTACATTGACATCCGGCAGCCAGCTAGCTGTTACAGTTCGAGCATGCACATAGCATGACTTCATGCACATAGCCACATGTGTCAGGTTAGAATTAAGCCAGTCTGCTCTTGGATATGTAAGTGCGACTACCAGTCTGCTCTTGGATATGTAAGTGCAAGCGCTTTAGAAGATGATAGGCAAACTTCAATAGCCTCATGTGTAAGGTTGCAACAATCAGCACAACTTTTCTGATGCAAGTCATCAACCCCTATCTTCCCAGAACTTGACAGTTCCAGTACATGGTTCTGAGCACCAACACACGTACAGCAATATCAAGCTCAGCACTGGTGGATGGACAGCTCTCAGTTGCAGCAGATGACACAAGGGCAGCATATGTGAGTATGTGTCGCAATCCCCTTCACTTGTAGGTAGGACGGGCTCTTTCCCTCCCCTCTTGTGAGTGGGGCAACATAATGCAAGTGCTGAATTGGAGCATTAAAGCCAAGAGCACGCACTGATTCCTGCTACAACACCTAGAGAGCTACAAAGCGCAGTGCTACAACATGCATGGGCCAGCATGACTTGGTTGACCAACTTTTAGCAACATTCAACTTCATCACCGTATCTGCATCAGGACCACAAGCTTCAGCGACTAGCCTAAGATATGGTGCTGCCGACAAAACAAACCCATGCCATGCCATTCAGTTTATCAGCACATAAAAGGAAAAGGTAATCAGCAACATGCGACAAACCAGGATCATTGCATGGGTGTGGTTGTGCATTGGAACACGCCTCATGACTCAAGCCACGCCCCACCGACTTTGCAAAAAACATGATATCAGTGGTCCAGTGGCCTAAGACACGACCAGGTGCACAACCTGTTCCTTACCTTCCATATGTCCAGACATCAAGGAGCTCTCAAAGGAATGGCTTTGGAACCACTCAGCACCTCATGGCATGCTAGATTTGCAATTCTGGCACACCAAGTTGTCCCAATTCTGCTGCTTGCAATCAATGGCTAGTTTGGAACGAAGTGAATTGCCATTAGCAGGTTGACAGGCTTTATCAATGCTCGTTAAATGATAAAGCCATGTCCACAGTGTTCAACCAGACAAAGTATGCCAGAACATTTGCCATCAGACGCCCCTGATGATCAAAGTAGCCAGAGTCAAACTGGGTTAGCTATGAGTGCAGGGCTCTGCACGGAGACAAGCGAAAGCGGGCAATGCACATCCCAGGTGCCTGCAATTCCAGACACTGTCGGGTGCTGCACCAAAGCAGCAGGAAAGCCTGGAAGGTCTGCTGTTACCCAGTGCCTGCCTCTGTCGGGCCACTGTGGTTTCACAACCAGCATATTTGAATGCAGCATGGCCGCGCATACCGCATGTGCAGCATGCACTCTACGATTACATGTCTGGTGTGTGTGCGGGCCCCTGCTGTCATCTGCAGATATATAACCAACCACAATATGAGCCATATGAAAGAGGCAGCACGTCTAATGCTAATGCTACCACTATCAGTCAGTACCTTGTGTCATATCAACCGTTTGGCTATCGCTACAAATAGATCTACAGCTTCTGTTGGGAAGTGGACTGGCCAGGCAATGTACAATTTGTACAGTGCATGTCCTCTTCTTGACCTGAGCCGTCGAACTTGTCCCACGTCAAAACGTCCCAGGCCCACATCCTCCCAGTCTCTCTACACTCTGCTGTCCTGTGAAGAGCATGTCCTGTTGGTCGAGAAGCATTGCATGCTAACAAACGATGCAAAACACTTCCACGCGTTTATAATCTGTTGCTAGTCCGCCATTGCATTGCTTGCAACTCCAACTGCAAAAACAGGAGCGTTGCGACAACCTTCATCTGTTGCGTCCCCCAGGCCATTTCTCCTACCAATTGCCAGCGTCCTAACCAAGTGAAGCACGTGTCTAAGGATTTCTGCGCTTTGATATGTATTCTTTTTTTATCAAATGGACCACTTCAGTAGTGCGTTGCCATGTGCCATTGCCCATGTGGGGCACATGCTCAAGGGCCACTTCACAGCACCCTTTCCTACCCGCATGGACTTATCATATGGACCACTGACTTGTATACCATCCATCGGTCACCCAGCGTGGTCCAGGGACGTTACGAGAAGGCCGACAGCTTGCATGTTTCCATCACTTGTTGATGTGTGACCAAGGAGTCCTCACTCGTCACGTGTCCCGGTTACAGGAAAGCGTCACCAAAGCTGATGAAGAAGAAGATGATTGCCATGATAGTGGTGTAGCCGCCCATAATCCAAGAAGGTTCGCTCATGCCCACTGCTCCAAAGGCCAACCCTGCAGATGCAGAGCGGTGCGACAGCTAGCGACAGTGTATGTGTCCCTCAAACAAAACCTGTTGCTGCAGTCAGCTGCCGAGCCCTGCATCAGTTCGCCCAACAAACCCACGGCACACCCATTCTGTGCTGTAACCGCTTGTGTGTTGCACAATGCACACCTGCCAGCGCGCTGTAGTAGACGAAGAGGCCCATTTCCAGGGCATAGGGTGTGCCGATCTTTCCCACAGCGCCCTTGACTTGCTCCCAGAACGTGATGGGCCCGGCATCTGCCTGTGCACCCTTCTTGGTCGTCACCTGCACAACGTGACACAATAGTGTGATCACAGATTGCACCACGTGACACAATGCCAGTAGTGTGACCACACAACCAAAGCCGTGTCGCTTCCTATGTACCAAGGTGAGTAAGAGGATCAGTGCACACTTGCATGGCCGGTGGACCAACTGCATGACAGGTCAGCCCTGGCCTCTGTCACGGGAGTGTTGCCGATGGCCAAGGGGAAGGCTGGCAGGGTGCACGTCATGAGGTCACATGCACTTGTACTTCACATCAGCGTGCATGTGGGACTGATGTAGGCTGATCAGTCCTACCTTCCAGCTCTTGCTCTTCTGTGACCCAAGCAGCCCGCCCAGCATAGCCCAGGCCTGCGCAGACACTGGCATCATTTGGTTGAGCTGAAGATCCCTCAATGGTGATGTGATGTGTACGAATGAGAATCGTAACCTCGTGTGCGCTGTGAGATATCAATAAGAGTGCGTGTTGTGCAAGGGTCTTGCAGGCAACCTTCCCTTTGCTATTGTCTACATGGTTAGCCAGACACATGCGGTTGTTATCAAGGCACGAGGTCACACCTTGAAGTACCCGGTGGCCACGCTAAAGAGCATGTAGGCGATGGACCAGGGCGTGATGTACCTGAGGGGACGGTCAGGCATGGGTCAAGGGTCCACCTTAATGGTCCAAGCTCCTGATGTAGGTTTCAATTTAAAAGAATGCAGGTGGCAGAAAGAAACGGAACAGAAAATATGTGATACCAGCGACTCCCACAACTGTTACTGCAATCTGCATCTGAACATGCAGCAACAGGGTAACGGTGACATCACACAAGAACGTTTTATGAACTGAACACATGAACACCTGAAGATTGAACGCCTGGTTGGCATAGTATTGCACAAGACAACAGGAAGAGTGCAACGCCGGCGAGTATGAGCTCGTCCTACCTGTTTTTGCAACTTGGTATACAGTGCACTGCTACTCGACGCAGCGTGTGTGCATCTAAATGCATTCTCTGTATACAGGTGTGAGCAAGAAGCGCCCAACTCACAGGAACACCACCAGAGCGAAGTTGATCGAGGCGCAGAAGAAGATCTCTGGCCACCTCCAGTGCCACCGGTCGATCCAGAGCGCGATGGGGGGCACCAGCAGCACCGCCAGGGTGATGACGGCAAACAGCACGTACCTGGAATCAGGAAGTGGATGTGTGTGAGCGGATGTGTGAGGAGGTTTAAATGCAAAAAACACGGCTGTGGTTGTAAGTGCCTGCTACACAGACATTGTGTACTAGTTCCGTTTACGTGCTTGCAATGGATGTTTTGGCCTGCCTGCCTGCCTAAACAAAACGCTGGCCAAGACCACACTGCTGCCCGTGAAACATACATACAACACAGAAGCAATGGTGCGAAGGTACATGGGCAGTGGCTAGTGTAAACCTCACCGTGCAAAGAACCAGTAGCAGTTGAGCCTCAGGCGCAAGGGGACGTTCTTGGCACGCCAGATCGTCAAAAACGCCTTGGTCAGAATTTGCATGGGCCCACACAACCACCTGCAGCGCAGGCACACGTGGTGAGACACGTGGTTTGGTTCATTGGTACACGTGGCACTCGCCAAGGCTGCTTACCGCGTTCTGTTTGAGTTCACATACAAGCACCCACATACACCACGTCAGCTGTTCAACACTCGTTATGCCTCCTCGGCTTTGGTACTGGTGCAAGGGGGCATGCCTGCGGCCGTTCCGACCAATGCAATCGTGCCAACCAGTAGTTGTAACTACCTGTACTGCTGTGTCTTGTACGTGCTGAGGTCGTCCGGCACCTCGTTGACACAGCCCACGTGCGGCAGGTACAAGCCCCGCCACCCCGCGAGGTATGCGCGCAGGCTGAGGTCCATGTCCTCAACCACCGTGTCGGTTTCCCAACCGCCAGCCTCCTCAATGGCCTAAACAAGCACCGTCGCACTGTCGTAAGGCTTGTACATTGTCCTGCTCTTGCAGAACACCTTGAATATCACAAAGCAGTGCACGTACCACTGGTAACAAGACTCAGACCCAAGCCTCAAGTCAACTCAATGCTCACCCTAGCCTACCTGGATTCGCCACACGCCAGCTGTCCCGTTGAAGTTGAAGAACCATCCCATGAAGGACCGGCACCTCTGCTCCACATCAAAGTGGAATCCCAGGTTGACTTTCTACAAGCAGACCAGCAAATGCGAGCAGACCAGTGATTGACCGAGTGCCGTGAGTTGAAGGGCAAACGCATTTCTGCGAGCAGACCAGCGAATGACCGAGCTATCCGACCAGCGATGTGAAGGACGACTGCTGGACGTTTGAACTGTCGCAATGGCATCACGGCTGCTGAGTGCCTTACCTGTGCCCATGTGAGAAACGACTTGTGCGGATTGTGCCAGCGCGTCTGGACAAAACCCAAATGGTCATCCCCCTCCAGCGGTCCAATGGTCTCGAGCAAGAAGTCACGAGGCGGCTCGAAGTCCGCATCGAAGATCGCACAGTACTTGAAACCCATGGGCGCGACGTGCTCCAGACCGGCCACCATCGCACCAGCTTTAAAGCCCTGGCGGTTGGTACGACGCAGCACCTGCGAGGTGTGATGCGCAATTCGAAGCTGTTGCCCATGGGCATGCCGTAATCCGTCCTCTCCAGGAGGTAACGCCGATTGTTATACAGCGATGGCCTGCGCGCAGTGCCAGACTGTTGCCTGTAGGCGTGCAGTGACCTCGCGCCGGGCGACGCGTGCCCCAATCCTAGCGTGATTCGCACCTGCACTGGGTGCCCTGCCTCCATGCACGCCACAGCTGCCGCATCCACCTTCTCTCGAATATGAGCCTTGGTCGAATCATCAAGCACCTGCATTGGGTGGACATGCTGCTTGAAGTACATGCTGCTTGACGTACGTGCCTTGGGCATCGGCATCCCCCACCCACACACCCAGCAGTCCTTACTGATGGTGATGCAGTATAGCTTTGCATTACAAGGCTTGACATCACAGCTATTAGCAGTTTTGCCCAGTGGTGGGAGTGCAACTGAACAGAGAGATGGGTTAGCTGCTTGAGCCACACTTGTTTATTGCCTCATCCGATGTCTTGCCTGTATGAGGACGCGTGTGCGGGGCCAGGCGATGGCGCAGCAGCGCTCCACAATCAACGCAGCATGGGCCTCCTCGTTGTACATGGGCACCTGAGCACACATGGGCGCAGTACACGCGATCACATGTCAGACCATCACACCTGTGGTACCCTGGTACAGGCAGGCTGTCGTCCTGCGCAGATTAGCCCCTGGCAGTTGGCGCCAGCAACTCTACAACATAACGAATTGAGCACAAAGCATGGAAGGCTCAGCAGTGACGCTCAGATCCCATATTAATCAGGCAAAAGCTTGACTGCAACTCTCCGTCTGGGCTTTTCTCACTGACGGTCTTTAAAAGCACTTGCAAACACTTTTGAATGCTTACAAAAAGGGGCTTATGCTTGCCCTGCCTGGATGCCTAAGAAAAGGGGTAGCGTGCCTGGATGAGCACCAGTGGGTAGTCCTCGATGGGCAAGGGCCAGGCCAGCTCCGTGTCATGCTCCAGACACTCCACCCCCTCCTTGAAACTGAACATGGGCTTCTTACCCTTGACCTGCACAAACGCCCGTGAATATGGATCAAGTTGAACAGTTTGAAACGACTCACTGGTCGCAACAGGTTTGAGGTGCTGACTTTCACCCAGAGGTTGATCTGGGAGTCATGGCAGGCCAAGTTCGCAGGGGTTTGGCGACCTGGCAATCACGTCCAACCCATTATGCACTTCCAATTTCTTCGCTCGCTCTTAGTGGTGACAGCTCACCCACCTGCTGTTTCATAGTAACCAATTCAGCCTTGATGATGATGTCTGTTGAGATGCATGAGCTCGGAACGGAGACAAGGGAGCCACCACTGCTGGGAAGCGATACTGACGGCTTGGAGCCAGAGAACATTCCGCTGCCAAAGCCCCAGCCGTAGGGCTTTGCAGCCGCAGCTGTGCCGGGTGTGAGTTCAAGAGCTTGGGCGGCTGGGGTCAGTGGAATGACGACTGGGGCTGCGTCAGTGCCTGCGCCTCTCGTCAGAGCAACCGCCACTGCTAGTCTGCCTGGCGTTGCGGGATCGGATGTTGGGACGGCTGAGGCTTTGAGATCGGGGCTGGAGGATTCCTCTGTGGGCGTGGGTGGGGCGCTCGGCGTACTGCTACAGTTGAGGACAAGACAGGGCCGAAAACTGAGAAAAGCCTAAATTCGAATTCTGGACAGTGACGCCAGCAGCCTGCTCCGTGATATTAAAACCATGATCGCCGATCATTGCTTGATTCTTCTGTTTAATCCCTTACCTGGTGACATCTTTGGCAGTGGTGGCTGCGGCCTGACCTTCAGAACTGGGCACGACGACATCGGCTGCTTCTGAAGCTTCATTGCCGGTTATCTCGGATGATGACGGTCCTGCGCCAATTGAAATAAAAGGGTGAACAGGGCGCAGCGCGGTGACAGTTGCCCACGATGGTGGCATGCTGGGCTGCAATGAATGCTTGCTAATAAGCGCGCACGGGCAAACCCATCGCGAACCTCGCGATATTCCCGTAGCAAACCAGAACGACACAAAACGTGACGGATTCAATCGCATGCAGCCGTTGCCAGCTATACCTGACACGGGAGAGCCGACGCTAGAGTTACGAGAATGGTCCACGGACTTGCAAATCATACGGCTGCGATGTTGTCTGAGAGAAGACGTGGTCGTGCCCGTGATGTCCCCGTCAGTACTGGATCGGCTAAGCAAAGGATTGGTGCGGGATGTGCTGCCAGTAGTGTTGTCCCTGTCGTCCTGGCAGTACGGCGAAGACGGCGCACTGGCGTAAGGATTTGCGACGAGCTCATCGTGACGAGGCGTGGACGGGGTGAGAGCTGTCGGGTAGGGCGAACGCTCCTCCCGCTGAAGGTGAAGGAGCACGAGCGTCGCGACATCAGACTTCGTGTTCGCCTACGCATTGATACAGCACCATGCAAAATTTTATTCGCCTGCACCTTTTTTTTATTCGCCTGGAATAGCTCAGAACTGGGGAGTCAAAACTGCCATGCAAGATGTGGAAGGTCCAGGGTTTCGGAACATCCAGAACAGACATGGCACTGTCGCTCACATGCATGCATGCATGCATGCATGCATGTGCAGACACTGAAAGCATGGCACAAATTTTGCGAGGAGGCTGTGAAGATGACACTTAAGGTGTACGCCTCAGCTAACAACCAGCACACATCCATTATCTGCCTGCAATTCATAGCCTGTGTCGTAATCTGACGTTGGGCGCTATGACCTCGCCCAATGCTTCCTCAACGCATGTACTTCTGACATAACATGCAGAGCCAGATGGCTTTTTGGACAAGATGATCCAAGCGTTTCTTACCAGTCGTTGATGGGGCTCGGGGCACGGCGGAGCTTGAGGTGTGGAAGAAGGGGAGGCGGGCGCAGCAGCCACTGCCTCCTCCTCATCAGATGCAGCTTTACTGCCTGCCTCTTTACCACCAGTGCCTGTCTTGATGGCTGGCATAGGGTTGGCTTTGACCTCGCCCTGCGCAAAAACGACACACATTCATTTGTAATGCAGCTAGAGCACCCGTCAATGCTGCAGACAAGACTTTGCTTTCAGAGAACAAGACGTGGTACAATCACCACCCTTTTGTGGAATTGTCCTGTTACATTCACCTTGTGAATGGCCACCATGCTTTCGTTTCCAAAGGCGAACTTTCCAGGCTTGGGCTCCTCAATGGTTGAAATAGCGGCTCTGTGCTTGGCCTCCCTCTTGCGCTCGCGCTTGACGGCCACGGCCGCCTGAATCTCCCTGGCACGTGCTATGACGGATATGATCACGTGGGCCAGCAGATCCGACCCGTACAGCGTGAAGAGGCCGCCCATGATAATGTAGAAAAACATGGTGACCTGCACCGCAGTGATGCTTCACCAATGAGGGTCAGCATCTCAGTCTGAGAAAGAGATTCAATCATATACCATGCGTGTGCCAATACAGTCATCGTTTTACCCTACAGTACATCTGTTTGGACGTTAGCTTCAGTAAAGAGCGATGTTATTCTCGAGGTAAGAACAATGCAAACCCAAGTCGTGTCTCACAGGCGTGCGTTGAGATAAGACCAAATGAAACAGTCACACACTGTTCGGCATCACTTGTTGCTACAATTCTGGTGTAGACAGGCCGCAGCAGGGCTGACGCCTGGACAGTCCGCTCGTGCGATGCCACCAGACTGTCAAATGTTCGCGCATGTCTGAACCACGTTTCCCATCTCTGCTATTGCTCAGTCTGCTTCTTCACTCCACACATTGACACATGCCTGATTCACGTTTGTGCAAACTCTGCCATTGCTGCAAACATGGTTAGTATGCAACTGTATTCCAAATATACCAAGCAGATGTTCTGGACACTTGTGTTCCTGAACCCTGAAGGTCAACCAGTTGCCTGCTTTTCGTTCGCTTTGCTATCTTGCTCAGGGTAGGTCAAGGCGGTGCCCATATCCAATGGTGCTAACGTTGAATACCTGGTACAAAAGATACTGTCCCCAACCTCTTATTTCCGCCTTGTGTCTAAGAACAGAGGTCTGCTTCCAATGTTTGTCATTGTTAAACGCAGAATGTTTTCAGGTTATGAAATCAGACCTTGTCAGGAATAGACAGATGCTCTTGGCTATTCCATTGCAGTGGCTGGCTAGTCCATGATTGCTGGCCACAAACATCTCTGCTACCCTGCTGCAGATGATGTGTGCTGCCATAGTAATGGGTAAAACTCAGTCACGCACAACAGGCACCGCCAACCCCTAGTGCAGGACTTGTCCTGGTCTGCAAATCTGCACCACACCTGTCACGAAACACGATACCAGACGACTGGCAGAGGCCAGTAGAGGGCAATCTCCAGCCGTAAGGCCTGCAGGCATCAAGGTAGAGCAGTGCTGTGAAGTCTGTGGTCGTGTGGTCGACAAATTCCGACACCAGCTTGACAGGCCAGGAAAGTCAGCATCGACCCTCTGTAGAGGTTCGCTGCGTTGTCGCTGCCTCGCCGTTGAGGCTGCTGTGTATTTTATGTACCATTCAGCATCGCTACCATCTACACACCGGCAGTCGCCCAGCTGCGATGGCACTTCTCCGACGCGACGTTGCGGCCCACTTGCCGACAAGCTCGCAGCCTGCGCATGGAATGGCAAATGCCATGCTTGCAAGTCGCCAGGCCACAGCTGAATGCGATTGATCAAGTTTTATGATGATCGTGTCACTGGCTGACGCGATGATCACCTTTGTATTCTTATTCTTTTCGGCGGTTGCGGAAGAATGAAGCAGTCTACAGGCTGCCGACGCTTCTTACGTGCTCAAAGAACTCATAGGCATAATGACTTTTCTTTTTCGCTCACCTCAAACTGTCAGGCCGTCAAGACCTGTCAATACGACACCTGTCAAGTGCCGCGCCCAAGTGCCGACAGCACCCGACAGCATTCTGCTTGCGCGATGGGAATAGAGAAGGAACATGGCGTTACGACCAATCTCAGCATCATTCAAGTCCAACCGATCATCAAGTTAGGCTTGAAGCTGCATCCTACTGTTGCAGAGGCAAGCAGGTGGCATGTCAACTTGGGACAAGGAGTGAGCGTCCCCAGCGGTCTTCAGCAATTCAAGATCCGCATAGGTTTCAGACGGGCTGTCTGCTCCGTACCATGTCCACCTAGTACAGCTCTTCGATTGTGGTGGCCTTCGATTTTCCCACTTTGCTTCGTCAATTTCACTTTCATTCATTTGTCATTAACACCTGCCCGACACCTGAATTTTGTGGGTCCGACGAGAGTTTGGCCCTCCGACGAAATCCAGACGAGGACTCAGCCTGTCCAACGAAAGCATTGCGATTGCGCACTTCGCGATGGGAAAGTGCTCGGCTCGTTGGCCTCAGCGCATCATCCAACAGCGTGCTCAGCTGGGTCGACTTCCGTGCTCGTTTGCACTTGCGCATTATTAAGGCAGCCGCAGGTGTCCATTATACCTCGTTGTCCAGTCAGTTTAGTTTATTCTGCATTCTCGAAAGGTGTTGGAAAACGTTGATACTTATTACACACACGTGACTGGTAGACAGGGCGCTGCTGGTACCAAAACCAAGATTTACAACCAAACCAAAGGGAGGCCGCCACAATGTAGCTTGGCAAGTTGATGGCGGTTAGCCGGAGGCCGCCACAGTAGTGCTAGTTACGTAGGCAGTGCTCGTTTTTGGACTACCCATGCAAGCATTTATATGACAAATACTGGTAAGTTCAGTGGGTCTAAAACCGCCACAGTGATCAACTGGCATTTGCTTTCCTGAACGGGGTGCTTTCGAAAGGCAGTTTGTAGAGTGACCACTGCAGTGGTGACTAACGGCTGCTGACCACGGTGGGATTCCCATTACATGTTGTGGTACAGTTGTAGCATCCTTGTGGTCGAGTTGGTGGTCTACCTCTACCTTCAAGTGATGTGCATAACAGCGCACGAAGCAGGCAAACCAGGATGTGCAGCTCTCTGGTGATAACATGGTTGATAATAAACTACACGATATTATTATGTTTTAAAGTCATCTCGTCTCTTGCAGCTGGGCTCCTTTACGTTTGAAAAGCATTTCCCCTTCAGGCCCCGCATGGCTACAACTCCATTGTGAGCTGAGACATAGTACAGCAGTACCCAGCAATGACTTCAATCCATGGGGTGACCACCACAGGGGCCGCCTCTGCTGACTCAGTGAGGCACACTTGTGCTCTCGCCTCTGTGTGGACTTGCTACTCGTGTGCTCCATCGCCTTGTGTGCCAGTTCGGCCACTCAATAACCCTGCACACGGAACTGGGACTGTGCTTCCCCTGGCTGGCCTAGGCAATCCTTGGAGACCCAGGCCTGCGTGCTCAGATCTCACTCAAAGCTATAGCATGCAATCCAGCACTTCTCCTGGGCTGCCTTGATAGCCAGTGAAGACAGGCTCCTCCTGTCCACGCATGGTGGTGACAGCTAAGGTGATTTTGACAGTTCGTGTGCAGCAAAGAGGTGCATGAACATGGCAGCTGATCATAAATAAAGAGGCCCGGACAGCGTGGAACGGCTGCCATCCATCAACACAAGCACAACAGCGTCGATGAACTGTGCAGGTCATTAGCTCTGGTCTGTTATTCGGACACCTGGCCTGTTATTCGAACACCCCCGCCCAGCACCACACCAACCCATCTAGCGCCACACCAACACCAGCTTTCAAGGTTGCTGGAGTATCAGGCAAGTGTGCCAGCAAGCACTGCAAGACCGTGTCAACATCATAGCTGCAATGGATGGACCCCAGGCCGTTGATTGCTGCTAACAGATACATGTGGTAGAGGGTGCGAGCACAATTCACAACAACACAGGAGAGGACATGTTGTAGTCTTAGAAAGGACATTCTAGTCGGACGCAAGAATTGTCTCAACCCCACTAGCAAACAACTGTCAAACCCCGGTAGCATTACCGTACTACGGTGTCAGGAGTTCTGGTATTGTGATCGTGACTGTGGTGAATCCTGTTATTGACTACGACTATAGGAAAGACCCAGGCCTTGAGTGTGGGTGATCGCAGCGTAACTGGAGCACTTGAGCGGGCAGTACTCACACACAACAGTTCCCGTCAGGCAACACAACAGGGCACACGGACATTCACCACATGAACCCGTCGAATTGTCCCAGAACTGGCAGACATCTTTTTGTACCGTTCAAAAAACTTCAACGTAAACATCAGGCTGCTGTGCCCGCAGGCACGCGTCTGAATGTGGTTGGTACGTTTTCAAACTTCTCGCCCTCTTCCAAGCTGAGCGCCAGCCCAACTCCCATCCAGGGGCCTGCAGCCACACAACAGTGACAACAGAACAAACTTGAAATAATGAGGAGCATGATGCCCACAGCCCACTACTTCAACTCGACCGAATTCAACTCGAGGGTGTTGATACACATGTTTAGTCGTGTTTAGACTACACATGTGCACCCATCCCACGACAACTCACTTTGCACAGCGGCGCAGGTGCGCATGGCTTGCTTGGCCTGCCTGAACCTGTGCGGCAGCCCCGTCTGCCACACGTGCACATGCCACACGTGCACATGCCACACGTGCACATGCCACACGTGCACATGCCACACGTGCTTGTACTTTTGATCAGTTTCACCTCACCGCCTCACCTGTGGCTGCCTGCGGTCTCCCCGCGTAGTACAGCCTCCATTTCCCCGCCGTCATGGACACTCCGCACGGTGCGCCCACCGCCCCCGCGTCCCACCCGACAGCCGCCGTCCCCGCCCCCTGGCTGCTTGCTGCTTCAGGTGCTGCCTGCGCTGGAGCAGCAGCTGTCGCTGCTGGCTGTTGGCAGGGCTCCATGACCGGTCTTGGGCAGCGTTTCCAGGTGTTGCCGTCCTTGCTAACGGCCAGCCCGATAGATCGTCTGCCACAGGCGGCAACGGCTTCGTAGAACATGCAGTACTGTCGGTTGTCTACGTCACGCACCTGAGAAAACAAATACATCAACAGACCAGTCAACTTGGCAAACCTTTAGGGCGTGAACAGCCCACGTTCAGACTTCATGCCATGAGCTGATTCATGACAGGTTTTGCATATCAGCAACTGGTGAGCTCCTGGTTTTGTGAATTGGTACCTCCTCTTTTGTGTTGAGTGCAATTCTGTGCCTGCTTTTCCACAGCTGCGTTCTCACACAGACTGTCTGCCCTCTGCGCTGCGATCCATCCATCCATGCACGCTCTTGTTCCCATTAATCTGTCAGGCCCAGGGCCCCATGCACCACACCATTGACCAATGTCCAACGCACCACATTGCAGGCGGCCGCGCCCTTCTCATCATGGTCCCCTGGCCCCGCCCCCGCCGCCACAGGATCGAACACCACGCCCCGCTTGGACCATTTGAACCCGTCCGGGGAAGAGGCACAGCCCACAACAAACCTGCACAATGACGGAGTGTGTGCAAGCGTGGGTCAGGTCTTCGTCGATTTCACAGGTGGCTTCTTCTGTCTCTTGTCTGCCATTCTTATTGCATCTACATCCCACCACCAAGGCAGTGTGTCGCTTGTGCCTGCCCTTCCGCCTGGATTCTATTCTCATTGCGGTTCCCTTCTTGCCCCATGTGTCATGTGCCTTGCCCTGTGCCGCACCTGCCCCTGTTCACATCCCAGCTGTGGTAGTACATGCGCATGTCTCTGGGGGCAAGGGACATCACCTGCGCATGCACCATGGGCCGACAGTTGCTGTTGAAAGCAACACAAGACAATGCTCCGAGTCAGTACATGCGCATCCCACAAAGGGCACTCATTTACAAAGCATTGGTCCTGGGCTGGCAGGCACGGCACAGATATGCCATGCATGCAGAGGCTGCACAGGGACAAGCCGAAGTCATGGGCGGACTTTGCCGACCAAGTGTTTGGCAACGAGTTACAACCACACACATGCTCGTTCATGCCACGATCAGGCCATGCCAGCCCACACACACGTGCACCTGACATGCCTGTGGTGTTGTCATCTGCTAACATGGCCCCTACACTGGTCCAGCCAGGAATACCGCCCCTTGGGCTCAACTGTGGCTGTCCCTCGAACATGAACTCATGAGCATTTGATATCACCATGTGGACGAGCGTGGAATCCCCCAAGCCATGCGAGTGGTGACAGGTTATAACCGAACGCAAGCTCAGGCCTACCATGAGAGGCATTATTCATGACATGCGCTGTCAAAGACCACACTGGCTGCTACCACCTTTGCTCGCATGGCCCCCACATGGGTTGAACTCACGGCCTATCACCGTGGCCCTACATGGGTCCATGCAGGCATCACTTCCTAACGCCATGGCTCACATGGCCCCACATCTGTTCAGGTCTGTTCAGGAGTTCCACCCCACGTTCTCACCTGTGGGTTTAACTCTGGTTTGAGAAAACACATGGGTTGAAAACAAACAGGGGAATGTGGGCCAATGCAGTCGGCCTGTGGTGCGGTGATCTGGTAACACGGACCAGCATGGTCCACATGCGCCCACCAGCAATCTCACCCCATGGTCCCACCTGTGGATTGCCAACAAACAGCGCGTCCCACTCCCCCGGGCCCCCCACATCGAACAGCGCGCCCGTGTGGTGCTCGCCCTCAATGCGCGCCCAGTTGCGTGCGTCCTGGCTCATGGCCAAACCTGGCCGCAGCCGCAGACCCTCCACCTTCCCGCCCTCCGCCGCTGGGAGGCTGGAGGCGCCGGGCAGGCCGGGCGGAACCTGCGGCAAAACGCACACACGCGCACAGGCCAGAGCGGCATGTGTTTATGGCTTGCAGCCCGACATCTACCAATGCTGCGGCAAATCCCATTGGATCATGGCATCGCCAGGCAATTGACTACCCCAAACCTTGATTTGAAATTACAGTTGTGTCTCCAGCTCTATCATTTGCCACCAGCGCAGGAGTTGCTTTATTTGCCATAACAAGCTAACAAACCACCAAGCTTGCTGCCCACTACCTGTCCGTCCCTGCCTCCTGCAAGGCTCGCACACTCGCTGCCTGGCCTGCCCTGTGCATGCACACCTGCATGGCTTCATAGTCTCCCCCTGCATAGAAGCACCAGTAGATTCCCACGCCGGACTGCACACTGCTGCTGGCCAGCACCTGAAAGCAACACACACGCACTGCGTGGCACCTTGGACAGGCAACATGGGATACCGGGTAGCATTACAGGTGCATGCGGCCATCAGTACAGCGGGGCTGCTGAAGAGCTGCTTTCCTGCGCTGACAAAACATTCACCGTAGAGCCGACGATGGCATGATTGGCATGCCCAACCCCTCCGGCCTTGTCAATTCTAGAAGGCCCATAATCACTTCCTGCAACTTTGCCGCCCTGCTCAACCTTTCCCCACCTGCACGTCAGAAACCGCCACATGGCATGTGTCCATGGTCCACCAATCGCCGTTGGGCACAATTGATCTGCCCACGTCAACATCCTGCACCATGTGATTGAGCCAAAAGTATGGCATCAGTGTGACCAGAAGACCTAAGACCAGAGACCAGCAGTGTGGTTGATCGAGACACTGAATGATGCATCCCGTGATCAGAGGCTGCATGGCCTCAATCATGCACTCAACTTCATTGGTGTCACTGAGGGGCTGAGCACTAGGTCTGAGCCAGACAGCCTTCAAAGCGCAACATCGTCCCCATGACTGCCCTCATCTGTTGATCATTGGCCCAGCTGCCATGTGCACCTGCACCCTTGGTCATTGGCCTTGACCCTGCTCTGCTTTCCACCCACCGCCAGCTCTCCCTTAGTTCCCTCCACACTTGCAAAGCCGCGCTGCCACCGCAGACCATCCTTAGATATTGCAACACCTGAGACAGGAGTGAGGGAACGAGAGCCAATGTGTGACGGTGTGAGAAAGAGTGAGTGAGACACTACCCAAACAATCTGACAGTCAAGAGGTGTGCAAACACCACCGCTCAACCGCAAATGGCGTGTCCTTGTGCCTGCCCATCGTCCATCCGATGCATTACCATACCCTCTCACTCTTACCCACCCATGCTTCCTGAGCCAGGCGCCACTAGATCCACAGGCGAGGGTTGGCTGCCATTCCGCCCCGAGTACCACATGAACCAACGCTCCTCGTTGTCACCAACAAAACAACGCACCTGCAGCATGCGCATACATCATGCACTAAGTGCATGGGACGGTGTCTGTGAGAGCTGTTCTCACAGCAGCGCATGTGTGGTTTGTAAACATGTGTGCGTGGTCAACAAAGTGCCCAGAACAAAGATGGAACTTGCCAGTGTATGTGCAGAGTGGCAGCATGTCAGACAGGTTAGCACCCGATACGTGTCTGTCATTCCTGCATGGGCGCCTCATTGGCTGTACAGGGGCTGGTGTGTGGCCATACTGCACTCACGACCGGGTGCCCCACACCTCCCTCATCCCAGGAGCCAGGTGCACCCTTGGGAAAGATGAGACCGTCAGTGGAGCCCACGGATGTAGTGATATCTACTGCCGCAGCTGAAGCCTGGAGTCTCTGCATGCGAGGTCAATGACTGGGCATTGGGCGATCACACTTTACGTCCATCGGACGTGATCCGCAACGCTAGCTTACCCGTCGAGGCTTGCAATGCGTATATACCGCTTTGCTAGGAGCTCCACAGGCTGTTCTGATGTTTGGTTTGACCTGCTGAGTTAGCATCGTGCTTTGATTGATGGGTTGGACGACCTCGATGGACGTTCCAGTACGACCCACTGGTCTCGATGCGCTGGTGTAGGCTTGGACAACTGTTGCTGCCTAAGCCGGTGAAAATGATGTGGCGTTAGAGAGTGAGGTAACCGACAAAGGATGATTTCCTCATGCCAGGGCCGCCAGTCTACATAAGCTGGCATGGCCATCGCGATTTCCAGGCGTGCGTTGTGCTCTGTCGGTGCACGCAACAGCCTTTTGCGAACTCCAGGTCACCTGACAAGGGTCACCCGCAGCTTTGCACAGGGAGCGAAGATGTCAGAGCAGCAAGCTGCACAGGCCAGTGCACAGTGAGTGATGTCATAGGATGCTTCCAATTCCTGGCCCACAAACCCTGATCATGGTGCCAGCACTTTGCGATGCATCACCTCATGCAATGCCGGTCTGCATGTGCATGGTCAGCCCTCCTGTTGCTACACCATGATCACAGGAGCCCATCTGCACCATCCGACACATGCTGGACCCGCATGGGCACTGCCTGTGATGCAATAATCTGCAGTCGTCAAGTCTGTCTGCATGCCTTAGTACAGTCGGCCGTGCAGTCATGTGACTTATTCCAGTACTTTTCGCCTGTGTGCTTCATGCAGTCTGGCAGACTCTGATGCCCCCACCATTTTTGATAAGATTGTGAGCAAGCAGATTCCAGCCAACATCATCTACGAGGATGACGAGGCACTGGCCTTCCGAGACATCTCACCACAGGCACCTGTGCACTTCCTGGTGATCCCCAAGGCAAGTTGGACGTTCGCTATGACCCCTAGTGTGTAAGGGCTTGAACACATGCAAACGTACAATGGCTAGGGTGCCCAGGCCAGGCACTCTAGCCCTAGACACACGGGTTGCCATCTTCCATTTGTCATGTTCATGCAATCCGATGGCGTGAGTTCCATGCAGCCGAGCGCGCACAGCAGCAGGCCTTGTGTAATGTTACGCGTCATTTGCATTGGAAGCGCTTGTTCAAGCTATAGGATGGAACAAGCACATTTGCCATGAAAATGGCATTCAATGCCTGTTGAGCAATCCAAGTACACAGGCACAGGCCTTGTGTAGATGGATGTAATTGTGCTGGCGGGGAAACAAGCAGACTGGGCGTATGAGATGCTTAATTCCTGTTAAGAAATAGTCCTTAATGTCTCTGTGAGTGAGTGAGTGAGTGAGTGAGTGAGTGAGTGAGTGAGTGAGTGTATTTTTTACATCTGTATCGTCCGACAAGTCGAACAGAAGATGGATCAAGTGTCATCCTACCCGCGCATTACAAAGGACTGCTGGCACTGAGTCCAAAAGCCCCCCCTGTGTGGCACCTCTGGCTGTGGGTACCTGGGCTGTGCCCCGCAGGCGCGCAACGGCCTGACCCGGCTGTCCAAGGCCACCGAGGCGCACAAGCCGCTGCTGGGGCACCTGCTGTACGTGGCACAGCTGGTGGCAAAGCAAGGTAGGCACGCGTCCACATTTGGCGTCTGATATTGAGCTGTACACACTGGCAGTTGGTCTTCTGGAGCTCAGCTGCTCACGCTAGCAGATGGTACATTCAGCCACTGCGCGCTAGCAGGGTCACAGATATTGTCCAGGTTAAGGCGTGTCATCTGCATCTGCATCATGATGTGCTGGACAGCAGTCAGTACGCCAGACAAGAGGGCCTGCCACATCCTGGCTTGAGGTCCAGCACGCGTGAGTGCGTTCTTCACTGGTCTCTGTGGCTGGACCAACGGCTGGGTGCTTGCACGCATATGCGCTGGGCTGGTGGTCTGTCACAGCGTGGTCATCTGGCTGACTGCAGAGCAGCTGGAGCCCGGCTTCAGGGTGGTGATCAACGATGGACCCGAAGGATGTGAGTAACTGCCCTGGCCGTTGTGACACGTGACGACAGACGCTACTCTAGCCAACTAGCCTAACACAGCAGAGAGCCCAATCCTGTCACGTCAGGGGCTGGCAAGGGATCAGTTGCATGTGGGCACAGTAGGTTGAACCCAATTATATGAAGTGTTGAATTCACTGCCTAGCCTCACCCTGAAATCATGCATTATCAAGCCACATCTGCCTGCCTTTCAATGTGCACTCGCATCTGCATGTGCTCCCTGCCTTCATGCTCAGCAGCCCGCCTACTTGTGATTGAGGCCATGTGCACAAACAAGAGCCTGGCGTTTCACATCCTGAAAGCCATGTGGACTGTTTACATGCTCGCACACTTCGTTTTCGTGCACTCACCGTATTCCGCAGTCTGAAAGCCATGTGAGCTGGTTTACTGCTTGCATGAACTCGCAGGCCAGAGTGTGTACCATCTGCACCTCCATATTATGGGCGGCAAGCAGCTGTCGTGGCCTCCAGGCTGCTAGGCTGCTGGTGGGCGACAAGTCGTGTACTGCACCAGAAGACAGGAACCAGAACACTGAAGATAGAAATGCATGTACTGCTGTAGGTGCTGATTGTTCAAGGGATGCGATAGAGTTAGATTTCGTGCATCAAGTGTCTTCGTTGCTGTCAAGGCTGTGGACTGGTCACGTGCCTCGCCATGTAATAAAAAAGATCATGTGGTTTGTTGGTGGCCAGTAGCTCCAGGAGACGAGACGTGGATCCTAGATCACTGTCGGGCGCTCACTGTCAGGCGCATGGCCACGGGACTGCCCCAAAAGACCAATGTCGGGGGCTGCACATGTCGCAACGCACAGATGAGGTGAATCATTTTGTTACATCTTGATTGGTACATGTAAAGGCAAGTCACGTAACAAAGCGGCTGTAGGCAGCCCTTGAATTGCAGGCCAGGCATCGTGCACATGAATCATCTGGTGACAACCATGAGTTTGTGAAAGAAACAAAACAAGAAAGCAAACTGTTGTATCATTAATGTTGCAGTTTGGCAGCTTTCTAAGCTCAACTGGGGTCTGTGTTGCACACGGATGAAAGGAAGGAGGAGCAGATGGTGATGAAAAGCAAGCAGTGAAGCTCGAATGGCGAAGGGTAGGAACATACTTGAACATACTTGTGTTGCTTTCTATCTCTTGCGTCCAGAAAACACACACCACCACGATGGCAATGTGCTTGAAGTGGCAAACATACATTGTTCGGCTGTTCAAGGTCATAGTTGGCCAGAACAGAGTGCTTTCAAACAATTCAGTACTTTGGTCCGTACCATATGTACAATTCAACAAAAGGAGTCTGGGCTGACCGGCAAGAGTCTGCCAGGCTCAAGAATGGCAATCTGCAGATTACGTTTCTGGACCTGAGCTGATCCCAACTGCCTCAAGGGCTATGTCTTGGTCACGATTCTTGCCACAAACTGCGATTGGTTGTTGTGCTCGGTCCATTTGTTTGAAACAGTGTTCGTGTGGGTTCATGGCCAGGCAGGGCTGTAAGTCTTGCAGCATTGGCCTGAAGCAGAACGTTCATTGGGTCTGGCTCAGAGTGCAGAGGACAAGCGCCGGCGACATCTTCATTCCGGATGCATGTCCAAGCAGAGCTGCACGTTCTGCAGCGTTGCCTCATAGCGGCTGAGCGAGGCGCTGCTCCAGTCCTCAGGGATGCCAGTGGCCAAGGGGTCCAGGGCAGCCTGCACAACACCGAATAAAGACAAAGGCTCAGGCAAGGGTAAGCTAGGGTTGAGTGGTGCTCGTATTTGTGGATTGGGCGATTGTCTTGCTCTTTCAGTAGGCCTAGCGGCCACCTTGCTGCATCACAACAAACAATGGGCGTGGCAAAGCATGGTTTGAATTTATGCATAGACCTTCCTGCTGTGCCATGAGTTAGCTGTATCAAAGCAAGCAATGGAAAAGCATAGCGTTGATGAATCTCCTTGGCGCTTGGCCCTTCCGGTGACACATCCTGTTCTCAGCCATCCAGGCACTGCAGGACACTCACCATGAGAAGAGTGGCTGAGGATGTGCGGGGCGTGGCTCGCAGCGGGGAAGCCACCCCGTTGACGGGTGCCGGTGTCATGGCGCGGCTGCGGGGCAGGCTGCCCGAGCCGATGGCTAGAACAGAGGGCGACGACGGGGAAGCGGTCCGGGGGCTGCTGATACCAAGGCGCGACAGCACACCGGGTAAGGTGTGGGCAACCTGAGGCGATGATGGTGTTGTCGGCCTGGGATTGGTCTGGGCATCGTGAGTTGGGATAGTGAAGTGTGTTGTGAGTTCGGGCTTTGGTGCTGATGGTGAGGTGATTGTGAACAGTGTGGATGGTGTGGGTGTGGGTGGGTGGTCTCCGTCTGCCACCCCAGCACTGCCGCCGCCCCCGCTGTGTGCCGAGACACCGCCCGCACTGCAGTTGAGGGAGAGATCACGTGGAGGGGCAAGACCAACCGACGCGGCTAGAGACGCCCGCACATCAAGCATCAGTCCCCGCCCCTCATCCTCCTCCGCCTCCAAGTCTTCCGACTGCAGTGATTGAGACTGCCTAGGCTGCTTGCCCTGCACAGTTCTATTGCCACCTGCCAGCATCCTTGGAGGCGGGCATGGAAGCAGTTCATGGCCGTTTTCATGGTCGGTTTCTGCTGTTGAAACACACGTGGCCTTGTCAACTTCACCGCCGGCGCAGAGGATCACCTCCGGCATTGTTATGAGGGCAGGTGATAGGTCTTGCAACATGCTGCTGCCGTTTTCAGCCAAAGTGAGTGTGTTGCGGCTGCCACCACCACTGCTCCTGGAAGCGCGCTGGGTGCGCCTGCTTATGAACCTCTTGATGGCGCCGGAGATACGGCGCATCCCTGCGACCCCATCCCCTACTGCTGCCACCTCATGCACAACCAGCTGGTCCCCAGCCGGCTGCTGCTGCTGCTGCTCCACGTCCAGCTGCGGCATGGCGTCTGAATTGGCTACAGTAGCAGCAGTTGCCTCCTCAGGCACTGCTGGCTCAGGTGCGCCGGTGGTGGGCCGTAGCTGGCCCAGAACCAGCCGCGTCAGGTTGCCCACCTTGCCCATCCGGCCCTCCCAGAAACCGCCGTCAGTGGTAGAGAAACGGGAGCACAGGCTGGTGGCTGGCTGGGGCAGCGCGCCGCTGTGAGCGGGCTGTGCAATGCTATCTGCTGAGGCCATTTCATCCATGCCAGTGCTGATCAGTTCTGCAGCAACTGGTGCAGAAGGCAGGGTCTCAAGCTGCTCGACTTGTGGTGCTTCAGCACCAGCCAGCTGCTGCTCCTTCACAGCTGCACCTTGCTGCATCTTGGCCATCCACTGTGCTGCCTCCAGCTCCCACTGTGGTGCTTGGGACACGAATTGCACGTGCTGGGGAGCAGCTGCATACACCTCGGCCACTGTGGAAGCAAATACTTCAACTGTTCGCCTGCGGGGCTCGCGTGCCTTGCCCTCTGGTTGCTCATCAGCAGCAGCACCACCCGGCTGTGTCTCAGTCTCTGATGCAGTTTCTGGTGCGGCTGGGGTGTCTGTAGCGGTGGGGTCTGGGTCCATGCCTGCAAAGCTGCATTGAGCGGAGACGTTTTCAGCAATGCGCTTCGCCTCAGCGGTCGCCTGTTCAATCAAGCATGTGAGCGTGATGATGGTGGTGGCTGGGCGCGTGTCTGGGTACGCAGCCGCCAACTTGACCGGTGAAGATGCAGCCTCACTGTACACTTCTGTCACTGAATTAATGGGCACATGCTCCTCTGAGATGGTGGAAATTATGTGACGGTCGTTTCTCATGGCTTCACATGGCATAACCACGTGGTTGTCCGTGATGGCAGAAGAGGTCACGACCTTGGTGGTTGGACGGGCTGGGGCAGTTGCCATGGCAGGGCTTGCTTTGACTGGGGGAGCGAAAGCAGCAGTTCCGGTGGGGCGTTTGGCCGCAGATACCTTCTTGGTTACAACACGTTTGGTAGCAGTTGGGGTGGTGGTAGTGGCGGCTGGTGGAGAGACGGGCGTGGAGCGGACCTTGGACGAAGGTGTGGGTGTGGCGGCGGTCGCTGGTGTGGTTTGGCGGGTGTTTTCACTGCACGCAGGCGCGGGCGCAGAGGTGGGCACAATGACCGCACCCCACTTGCCGGTGGTGCATGGCGGCGGGGAGGCGAAGGAGCAGGGCGCAGAGGAGGTCAGGCTACCCAGGGACCCCATGCTCGAGTGCAGGCCTGTGTCGGGCCCACGGCGCTTGCTCTCTGCCTGCGTCAAGCCAAAGTTAAACACGTCAGTAAAGGAGCATCAACCTGGGAAGCGGTAGAATCAAGTGGTGCGAGGCAGAAGGCTACAGAACCGGGTGACCCACAGCCTAGTCAGCTACACAAGAGGACTCGGGCTGGGCTGCATTCACGAACGCTCCTACTCAGTGACTGCAAGCCAACAGCCCTGCGTGCCTGTACAGCAGGCTTGTGTGGCCTCACAAGCTGTGGAGTACAGACCCTTACCCGGCCTCACCTGTAACTCATAGTAGGGGCCGCGGGGGCAAGGGCTGCCGCCAGGCCGCCACATGGCCCCGCTGAGTGCCGTCTTCCCGGAGATCTCCTCATACGGGGCGCCGGCCTGCAGTGCCCCGCCATACTGTGCGGCGCCCGCCCCGCCCGCTGCGGCTCTGCCAGGAGAGGGCGAGCGGTTCTGAAGCGGGCTGAACACACCGGCCGGGCCCGCTGCAGCGGCTGTGGCCTGGCCATCAGCCGTGGAAGCCATGTCCTTCTGTGCCCTCTCCCAAGGCGGCAAGTACGTCAGCATACGCGGGCTGTGAACCAACCAGGAGGGAAGGGCGAAGGCCTGGCCGTCAACTACATGCACGGGTGGGCTGGCGCTAGCCATTGGCTGGCGAGGACCGCCCTTTGCGGTTGAGATGGTTGAAGCGGGCCCGCCTCCGCCACTGGAGCGGGAGCGGCGCTTGTCCACGGCCCCGTCGGCGATGACACGGAGTGCTACTTGGTGATGAGCGGAGGCGGGGGCGGGCAGGGTGCGGCCGAAGGCGGCTCCCGCACCACGCCGCTGCCTTGCTGCACCCGCAACCGCCCTGGGTCGAGCCACTGCTGGTGCGGGTGCGGGCGTCACGGGGCTGGCACATGCGTCCTCGTCAATTGTGGGGCATGCCATGGGTGCACGAGGAACGTCCAGTAGCAGCCCTTGCAGTGCCTGCAGCACTTCCTCCAGCTCCAGTGGCTGCAACTGGTCCACGCTTGGCAGCTGGCCCATGACCAGCTGCTCCTGCTCCGGCTGGGCCGCTTCAGCGGCGGTGTAGGCGCGGTTGCTGCTGCCGTCAACAGCTGGCTGGGCGCCACTGTGGCTCACTGCCCTGCTCTTGCTGGCACTGTGCAGCACCACTGAATCATCCTGGTGAGTGGCGTCACGTGGCGATGCGTGACGGGACAGCGGGACTGCAGTGCGGCCAGCCGCGGCCAACACAGGCTCCAGGCCGATGGCGTGTGGGGATTGCGTGGAAGGCCGGGCAAGGTGGGATTCAACAGGGACTGCCTCTGGCTTGGCTGAAGCTGTAGAGGGTACTGGGCTAGAGGTCACGGCTGCGGTGGCAGCCGGACGGGGCGACTTAGCTTTGCCTCGCTTTGGCACTCCGCACATGAGACACATCCACCAAGACAAAGGCTTGTGTTCGTCCTGGGACCAGCTGCGCTCATGTGCACCACCGCTGCCGTCAGTAGCGTTGTTAGTGGCTCGGCTTGCAATGTCACCCTGTGCGTTCATGGGCTCGCAGATGGTGCTGCCAGCCATTGCTGGGAGCGGCCATGACGCGGGCCCTTCCGCCGCCACCACCGCTGTGGAGAGGTGCACTCCTGTTGTGGCAGTTGAAACGGCATCAGAAACGGCTGGGCAGTTGGAGGTTGGTGGCTGACAGTTAGCCGCTGACTCTGTGACACGGGCGGAGGTTGTGCCGGGCCGTGGACCTGTGTGTGGCGGGGCAAGGGTTGAGCGGGGCGGGTGGGTGGAGTTTCCCGGCGCAGATGTAGTGGTCATTATGCCAGCGAGGCTAGAGGTGGTGGAGAGGCCAGCGGGGCCAGCAGTGGGCGCCCTGGAGAGAGCTGTGACACGTCCCTGGGTCCCGGAGGCGGGATTGGGGCGCACGGTGAGCAGGGTGTGATCCGAGGACAGGTCCTGGAAGAGGGCGGGGCCTGCGCGTGAGCGAACAAGGTTGCAACAGTCAAAACACGGATGCTATGTTGCAGCAAGGTGAGGCGAGCAGCTGGCAGAAAGCATATGGATGAGGTCATAACTAATCATGAGGTATCGACCTAGCAGCTCTTGCATACAGAGCACAGTAGCAAACCCGTTTGCGCAACCAACGTGCACGGAGTGAGGTGGATAGCAAGCAGGAAACCAGTATGGCAACAAACAGTCAAGGCTGGAGGTGAACAGGGTGGATTGATGGGCTCGGGCGCGCTCAAACTTGGCTCTGTGGAGCAGGACAACAGTGCTTGCTGGAGTGCACGCAAGCACGAGATGTCAGCTCTGACCCAAACCCTGACCCGTGTCACACTCACGTGGCATATCAGCGTAGCTGGCGGGCCGTGTCTGCGCCGTCCTTGTCTCTCCGGCCACTACAACTGCCGGCCCGTTGGCCGCTGCCGTGCGAGCACGCGTGCCGGTCCGTGCGGCAAAGCTGGTCCGCAGCTTGTGGCCCGTCAGCTGACGGTGGAGAGAAACGGCCAGGACGTTCTCCTCTGACCGGTGTGGGTCACAGCGGACTGTGGCAGGCGCGCCCATCCCTGCACCATGCATTGCAGGGGCAGTGCTAGTGCTTGATGTTCTGGGTATGCAAGGCATGCAGCGTGCAGCTTGTGCCACACACCAAATGTTGGGCTAGGTGGTGGCATACTGAGTGTTTCATCAGGGTGGTGCGTGTGTGATGGCAAGGGCGTGTGAGGGTAACACCATCAGCTGTACACGTGATTGGAAGATAAAGGGTCTCAACAGACCAGAACAGCCAGCGGATGCTTTGGATGCATATGCTGCATATGCCAGATGTGCAGGTCTGCAAGGTGACGCCGGAAGCTAGAACTATCACGAAGGTCAAGCAAGTGTCCTGTTATCGGCTTTGTTATTTAGGTGGCGTGTGGCATTTCTGGTGTGTGTGTTAGCTGTGAGGTGCTCACCTGATGATGATCCGCCACTTGCACGTGCCACCTTGCCAACCTTGGACATGCCTCCGGATGCCTGGAGCTGCTGAGCCAGTTCTGCCACAGCCCTCGGAGTGGTGGGCTCCCTTAACATGCTGCGCACGTTCTGCAGCACGCTGCCGATGTCATCCTTAGCCAGCATGGATGAAGCGGCGGAACTGTCGGTCCCTGACATGGCCACGAGAGCTGCCTTGATCAGGCTTGGGTCGATGGATGTTGGTTCTTCTGTGCAAGCATGTACGGAGGATGACCTCTCCGAGGCAGCATGCATGCTGCAGGTTGTTGGGGCATTGAGGGTGGTGTTGGCTAGTGGCTGGTCAGGTATGACGCATGTGGTCATGTGGGCTTGCTGCTCCAGCAACACGGCGCTGGCGTCTTGCACGTGGACTGTGATTGGGGCTCCTTGTACTCCTTGCTTGCCATTCGTGGGTTTCCTGCAGGCAGCAGAGCAGCTCGGTTCTTGTTCTTGTTCTTGTTCTTATCCAATGTGGCTCGGGTGTGGCCAGTCCTGTTAAAGGTTCTAGAGGCTGTCCTAGAAAGTTCGGTCAGAACACTCTAGATGGACGTTACCATCACATGGTTGTTATCTGTGGCTTACAGGAAGCCTGTGCTGATAGAGTGTAGAGTTACTGTCACAGACAAGAGAGAAGCAAGTTGTTGCGACAGCCCACTGTAAGAGTTCTGACTGTCTCCAAAGGTGTCCAGTGCGAGAGTTCCAGACAGCTACTGCGCAACCAGTCCTAGTAGGTTAGGGTTGCGGTAGGGTTCATGGATGGCTAATCAAGGCGATACAGGCAAAGAGCACGAGCAGGCTGTGCATTACGTTTATGGTACCAACCTTGCTGCGTGTTGGACAGAAGGCGAGGTTGGCTGGGTTGTGCGCTGAGTTGCTTGCGAAGGCGCTTTGCCTAGAGGATGACTGACAGGAGATGCAAAGCGCCTTCCAGCCGCGTACGCTTGCGCATAGCTGCCCGGGCTAGCACGGCGCTGAGCGCCGGGGCTCTGTCCACCTGCAGGTCATGTCGATGGGATGTGAATTCACATTTTCCAAGGAGACTTGGCAGAATTTCTGGCAGAATGCTGCTATGGGGCGCGGATGTGCATGCCGCTAAAAATCCCGGTTTGCCGGGCCAGCGACCAGAAAACCTCAGGTCACATCAAGTATCCCACCTGGCCGTACGACTTGTTTTGGTGGCGTGATGTGTTGAGGCTTGGGATTGCGGCCCCGCATGCCTTGATCGGCCATTCTGCGATGAAAACCGAGCATCAAGACTCAGGCGCAATGCTAACGACTTGGCATCACAAGAACCAATCATCAACCAATGCGCCGCAAAGCAAACCCTCTGGCGGACACATTTCAGAAAAAATATTTTCCCAATTCAAGCTTGCATGCAAGCCCGCTGCCACTGCCAACTGCAGGAGCTGATGATTACCTCGCAATGATAGTCCTATGTGGCTCTACTGCATATCACCAAAGCGCGTTGCTTTCCGTGTGAGTGCACTGGCTTGCGATGCAACGTAGCCTGCAACAAGGCAGATTGCGGGTTCACCAAAACTGACACAATCTATTGCTGTATGCAGCGTGAGCCCGCCTGTGCGGGATGAAGTGCTTTTTCGAAAACGGCCGACATGTGGGCAAATGTGACATGACTCATATGCGACGACGACACGTCCGACAGCACAGCACAAGCGTCAACAAACTGATTCTCTTTTGCTGCAGTATTGCTGCTGTGAATGCAGCAGCTCCAACAGCCTTTCCAGCTTTGGAATGACATTTGCCATTGTGTTGCATTCATTAGTCGCACTAAGGCAGACAGCGAGGATAGTCATGTACAACGCATGGGCTGAGCGGCCTTGGCAGCTCCAGCTGTCACAGGCCGGACAAAGTGTAGCAGGTGCTCAAAGTCACTTCAAGCCAGGCAATTGAGCATCAGCAAAAAAAGAAAGAAGTTTGCCAGTTCTGGGACAATTTGTGTGAATAGGTCTGTAATACTGCCAGGAACCATTGTGTGTCGAGCTTGCTGCTCCTCAGCTGCGGCCGCGGGGGGCAGGGCGTGAGCCTGCTGCTGCTCAGCAGTGGCTTTGGGGGGCAGGGCGTGAGCCTGCTGCTGCTCAGCAGTGGCTTTGTGGGGCAGGGCGGGAGCTTGCTGCTCCTCAGCTGCGGCCGCGGGGGGCAGGG
>QAXH01006596.1:33854-45040 GCA_004335635.1 Chloromonas sp. AAM2 | reverse complement strand
TACAGCAGAGGGCGCTCCTGCGCTCTGGCCAGCTGACGGATGTGAAGTGCTGAGTTGATTTCCCGCCTGATAAGCTTGGGACGCGGCCGCTCAGCTGTGGCAGGGAGCAGCTGCAGCCCCCGGATATGGCGCTGAAGCTTGATACTCCAGACGCCCAGCAGCTCTTCATCCGTGCCGTAATGCAGTTTGCTGGTCCTGAATTCGTCCACGAGCTTGGTGATGTGGCGACTGCGGCACTCCTTAAGAGCGCGGACGTTAGGGGTTGAGAGCTCGTCCCCCCTGGCAGTCGGGCTGAACTTAGCTGCGCCATAAGCCACCGCTACTGGCCGTTCCTCACCGTTGCTGTCCCTGATGGCAGCGTCCGCGCGCCGCCAGAAAGCGGCGAATGCACGCATCTTCCTGCCGTGCTGCCATAGGCGCTGCCATGCCCACCGCTGCCTCATCAACTCTTCTTGTGCTGTGCTGCGCGCCTGTGCCTGGGTGTGCTGATCGTGCTGCTCAGGCGCTGACAGCTGCTCGACGGCCGCCTTCATCTGTGGCGACGACGACATCCACTCCTGCGCCTTCTTGTGCACCCTGCAAGCAAGGCGAACATGTGTAGCAGTGTGACAAGGGTGATTTTTGGCGGTAAGGAGTACAAAGCTTGAACTGGGTGCTGAACAGGGTGTGCTCAGCTCAGATCCGCTCATAACCAAGTCTGACCCACCATGTGGCCCAAGCATGTTTGGCAGGCAGCTCTGCTCGGAGGGTTGCTGAAGCTTCTATTGTTCGCGTAGTGTTGGCGGTGCCAAACGTACCATGCACTCTGCTACAGTGTTTGCACCAAGCATACTGGCCAAACACCAAGCATACTGGTGCCATGTTGTTGTGCAGCTGCGTGTTTTTGTGTGTATGGGGACTTGTTTTGTGTGTATGGGGACCGGCTGTGTGGCCATGCAACTTTCCCAGTACATGGCCTATGATGCATCTCTTACAAGTTTTCATGGCATGGTGTGCCAAGAATAAGTTACAAGTAACTCCAGCAACGGCCAAAGGCTGTGCGGGGCACGAAGAAGCACGAGCAAGTTGTGTTCTTGCTACTAACCTTCCTGCATACTGGGCAGTGGGTGCGATAAATGAAGGGTGCAGCTTACGTGCACCCATGTTCCAGGTACGTAGGTGGCTAGGCACTGTCCCTTGTAGTCACTATCAAATTGTACGCAAACCAGCTTGACAGGGACATGGCATGTCAGAACGAGCGAAGAAGAGAGCTGTTGAGCCTCCGTGTGATCATGCCTGTAGTATTTGTCTCAAGTAGTAACTTTGACATACCTTAAGCGCTTGCTGAGCATGTTTGGCAGGCAGCTCTGCTTGACCGGTTGGCTGAAGCCTCTGCTGTCTGCAGCTTGTTGTAACTTGTAAACACCTGGGCAACGGCAACAGAGACACTTGACAGTGTCTGGTTCCAGTCTCATCCACGGGTACTGTCTTGTGCAGACACCTTGGAACAGACCACATGTGCAGCTCGCCACCCGTTCTCGTCCAGTGTCAGGGGCTCGAGTAGAATCTCTCCGCCTTCCTCCTGTGGACGTACGCACCTCTGTGGCTCTGTGGTCGCGAACATGTTTGCATGGAATGGGCCAGGTTTTCAGGCAGGACTGGCACTCCATAAAGCCATGGCTGTGTACAGCGGCTGGGCCCGTTCAGGCGACCATCCAGAAGTATCGTCTTGCAGGTTCAGTGAGGGGCAAAAGCCAAGCGCTGCAAGTGCTGAAAGGTCTCCAGTTCATTCAGCTAGGTCAAACATGCGCCCCTCAGAGAGTCGCTAACAGCTGCAGATCCCTCAAGTCTTGTCCACTTTCTTGATCACTCAAGCGACCAGGTGCCCGCTCGTCTGGACCCAAGCGAAGGCACGATGGGTTTTCCATCTCACAAGGTCTCAGGAGGCGTCATAAGGAGCAGCCCCAATCTCAGTGGAGCCCATCATCTGCTAGCCTGATGTGATCTAACGTGCTTCTATGACGTCCATGACGCCTGTAATGGTTATGGACTGTGCCCTGTGCCCTAATACAGGTTGTTGCACTGGCACAGCCAGCTGCTGACAGGCTGTTGAAGTGTCTGGCAACTGGTGGCTTCTACGCTAGATGGTATGCGACCTCTGCTGCCAGAGGTTACAGGGTGATGCAGAATAACTGGCACGTAGCGAGCGAGATGCTGCCCCCTCATCTGCTGTTCTTGCACGAGCCTTGTTACTCCTGTAAATCTGGAAGCAATGGCCTGGCCCCTGGCCCCGGCCTGGCCCTGTTACTCCTGTAATCCTGGAAGCAATGGCCTGGCCCTGTTACTCCTGTAAATCTGGAAGCAATGGCCTGGCCCACCGCCCCGGCCTGGCCCTGTTGCTCTTGAAATCCTGGGTCCTATGATCCCAGTCCCTCATGTCCCCTTACCTCTTTTTCAGTGCACGCATGGTACCACAGGCGTCGATTCTAGCCCAGATGACATCGAAACGTAGATGATGAGTTGAGTTGCCACATGGGACGACAGCACAAAGTCGATGCGTGGGAAGGGCACCAGGCTGGCCTGCACAACAGGCACAACATCTTGCTGAAGCAAGTGGTTCGTGGTGGTCGAAAGCTATCTCGAGTCTTTGATGGAGATCTGCCTTCAGTCTGTTGTGGTTCAGTGTGTCTACAGTATGTTGGGGCCAGTTGTGCGTGCTACGTTGTTGTTGTGTAAACAATCTTTACCAAGAGCACCGAGTGTGCAGGTATTGTATTGTACCATTATAATTGCGATGATATCACTCATGACTGCCATTGCACATGAGACTGAATGCGACTGACACTCAGTTGTGCTGTGTTGGGTGATCTTTTATGTGATGACCAATCACTGATGCGATGAACGGCGGCCTGCGACCTGAGATCGGCGGATGGCAGCCAGACAATTATGCAGGTGAGCTTGATTGCCATGTTGGACAAGGCAAAACCTAACCCTAAGCCGACCCTAACCTAATCCCAACCGTCGTAAGCAGGAATTCCGCAACTGGAACCGTTGAGGGACGAGCAAGCACTTTTCCTTACAGAATCAGAAGCATGTTCTAGGAAAGATTGTTGAAGGGCAACGGCCAACCAAAGTGTAACCCAACACCTCATTGTGTGGCTTTCCGAGACGAGGCCAGGTTCCGGTGCAGTCGTCGCAGTCAGCTTGCCTTGCGCGCGATCAGAAACTCAGAACGTGATGAAGCTAATCACAAGCCGCTCTACAAATGTTTCCGACACATCTGGCCTTGGGGCTTATGGAATTTGCCGTGGGTCCGTCATGATGAACCACGAAGGTGAGTAGCAACCAGCACACCGCGAGATCAACCCAGCCGTTCGCGCCACGAGAGCGGGCACTTGCAGTCAGTGGGTTCCCATCCCTCCGTTGGCATGTGCGCAAAGAAACTGCCCGTAGTTGCGCGAACGAAGAAAATGCAGGGACGTTGCTGTGTGTTCTACCAGGGCATAGACTCAAGACAAATACCTGCTCTCTGTGTGTTGCTGAGAAAAAAAGGATAAGTGTTTGTGCAGGTCTGGATTGCCACCTGAATGGCCTAATGTCTGAACTCAAGGAGCAACAGCTTGCTCCCAACGCCTCCCAGGAAGACGTCTCAAAGGCTGAGGAGAACGAGGCACAAGCCGGTGAGTTGAATTGGTGCATAAGCGACTTGACTTTTCAGGTTGCACAACAGAGAGGCAAGCATACTCGTACTTGCTGTTCGTCGCGTTAACATCTGCTTTTAACACTTGCGTGGGCGTGTCGTTTTGTGTCCGACGTGCACAACGGTCTGGGCGCCGTCAGATGTAGCCCTGCTCTCGGATCGTTGCATGTTTCGTTGATTCACTGAGCTCAGGCTTGCTAACCAATGATCTTCCAGCTCCGAACCGCAGTTACAATGGTTCTGCGGGTTTGCTGGCAGTGCCATCCTTTCGCAGCTGGTCGTTGTGGCATGTCGCACTACAGGTTTCCTTCCCAGCAAGCCAAGTAACACTGATGGTGTACCGCCGCAGGACGACAGCTGAATACCGCACATGCACAGCTGCCGCCTCAGTTTTGCTCAGTTTCTCTGTTTATCTGACTTGTGGCACCCGCAGAAGAACAAGTTGCAGCCCCAGAAGAGCAAGAAGCAACCGAAGAACCACCACATGCACCGCCCTCGAGTGAACCTCCTGCAGTGGAGGCAACATCAATGGACCAGGGACTGACGGGAAAAGATGCATATGCCACTCGGCTCAGCAAGCAGCTGCAGCACTACCGGTCATGGGTGGCAAGCGTGCACTTGCGCGTGCAGCACATGAACCCCAAGGCCATTCAGAACGCCAAGCGCCTTTATATTGGGAATCTTCCACCCACTGTCACTGAGGTGAGCCCAATGCCATAGAACAACAAACATCCCAATTCTATAGAGGCACGATTTTATGATTAAATATGTTCATTTCTGGTCGAGGCCGCCTCACGAGCCAACCTGCGATGAAAGCAAAATGGCCATGCCCTTGCTTGTGTGACACAGGAGGATCTGTGTGCCTTTTTGAACGAGCTTATGCAGCAGACCGGCGGCCAAGTTGGCACGGAGCCAGCTGTCCTGCAATGCCACCTAACTCAGGTGAGACAGCAGGGTTGACCAGGTGCCAGTTGAACAAAGCAAGCTAACTGGCATAAGGGTAAGAGCCACAGCGGCAGCCCACAAGCAGGAGATGATAGGTCGACCCTCACAGAGCATTGTGAGAGCACCAGTCAGGCCCCGACCCATTATGAGACGACAGGCGAACTTGTACAAAGAATTGTCAGGCGCATAGCGAAACTATGCAAGGAAAGTGTAAAGCACAGCAAACACTGTCTCAACAAGGCATAGCACCATCTGTGCTGATCACCAGATCTGCGCTGCTGACGTGGGTGCAGGAGCGCAACTTTGCGTTTGCTGAGTTCCGCTCAGTGGAAGAGGCATCCAACGCCATGGGCCTGGACGGCGTGGCCTGGAAGGACACATTTCTCAAGGTGCAATTCCGTGTATTGATCAGCAACGATGTCTGGTGTCTGGTGTTTGCAAATAGTCGTTTCCTGTTATGAATTGAAGTGAATTCAAGATTAGGATCAGCACTCACTGTTGCAGTATACTTCAAGTGCCGCCCTTGCAGCCAACCTGTTGTTGCTGCTGCATGCCCATCATGTGTGTAGATTCGCCGCCCCTCTAACTACGACCTGGCCACCTCCCTGATGCTCGGACCCATCACACCAGACCCAACAATGGACGTTTCCTTTCTCAACCTATCCAAGCCCGTGAGTTGAGCTGTTGATAGTCTTGGCGTTGCAAACATCCCTATCATGACATCAACAGAATGCAACTATTTTCCATGCCTGCTGCACGCAACACATATTAATGTACTGCACGCACTACCCCTGCATTGATGTCCGTGTGCATGTCGGCCTGCTTGTGCAGTTGCCTGAAGAGTCGCCCAACAAGCTGTTCGTGGGTGGCTTGCCATGCGAGTGGCCCGAACAGGCAGTGCGCTTGATCTTGGAGCCATGGGGCGCTATCAAGGCATTCAACCTGGTCATGGACAAGGCAACTGGCAACAGTAAGGTACACAACGATCAACAGGCAACGCACCTGCCTCTACGTGGACCTCTGCACACACTGCACCTGTAGCTCATGAACAGACGACCGAGGTCAAGGACACCTGCTCTGCGTCATCCAACACATCTGCACTTCTCATTCTTGCAAAGCTGCATGAAGCCAGTGACGTCCATCTCAGTTTCTGACTTTTGGGTTTTGGTGAGCAGGAGAACCCAGTGACACTAGTGCACTAGCCACGGAAAAGCATGCCAAAGGGTTGGTCACTGCCATGCCAATCGTGTCCTGCAGGGCTACGCCTTCTGTGAGTTTGTAGATGAGGTCGTGACAGACAGCGCCATCGCGGGGCTCAATGGGCAGCGCGCCGGCACAAAGACCCTCACAGTCAAGCGCGCGGCGGACGGGGCACGCCAGGCACTGGGATCGAACATGGGGCCTCAGGTGCGTGACTGACAGAGAGACCCTTGGTGGATAAGCAGGTGTCAATAGTGTGCAGTTGACAGCAGGGCAGGCCACACAGCCGTCACTGTCCGAGTAAGCAAGTTGGCAATAACAGCCGGCGGACCCCATACGCCTTGAGTCAGCTCACACCAGGCTGCAAAGTGGCCCTGTGTCAATGTAACAAGGACTTATCCTGTGGGAGCCAGTGTTTTACATGTTGCCATGTGCATGCACACAGCAAGTTGGAACTAGTTGCAGCTACCCAGGCTGCGTGCAAGTGACTCCCGATACTGCTGGCACCCACTCTGGAACTTGGCTTGTTGTGATCACAGGATTCCTCCGGCATCTCCCCGATTCCCACCCCCATGAGTCAGCCGTCCTCGTTTGACGACACGGGCCCCGGAGCGCGCGGCGCCAACCCCGGTCTGGCCGGCCTCAACTTGCATATGGGCCCCGGCACCGTCGCACGCAAGAGCATCACCAACCAGTCAATGGCAGCACCTGGCCAGGTGCGTGCAGTGGTAAAGTCACGTGCTTAAGCCAGAGTGGGAGTATTCAAGCTATTTCTATGGATGAGCATTTCGGAGTGTGAGCGCTTCTTGCCAGAGTGTGACTGTTCAAGCCAGCCATTGGTGGCTTGCCCGTTCTTATGATCATGTGCATTTGGGTAGAAGCTCTACTTAAAGGTGACACTGCTGTAGCGCAGCCGTTTCAATTGCCGTGTTGTTCCTTGGCCTTCATTCTTTCCTCACGCCTGCATGGCCTGTTGTGAATGCTGTGCATGTTGACATGTAGAGATGTACCCATCACCATGTAGGATTGATACTGAAACATAACCATCTCACCGCTTTGCAGAGCCAAGGATTGTCCAGCTACATGATGGCTCCCCAACAGATGGGCATGATGATGAGCCCTAGCATGTCTGCTGCTCATGGCCAGCAGCCCTATGGGACACTAGGCATGGCTCGCCCCATGGCGCAGTCACACGACAGCCACATCGCCTCCATGCAGCACATGGCCACCATGCAGCCACAGATGATGCAGACCTTCATGCCGCAGCCACACCCCATGCATATCAACCAGGCCATGGGGGCCATGATGATGCCTGGTGGAATGGTCATGCAGTCGCCCAACCATTCCTTCCACTCATCGGTCGATCACATGCTGCCTGTCTCTGGCTCAGGCACAGGCAACAGGTGTGTCACTATTACATGTACAGTTTCACCACTGGCTTGCCACCTGCGTACTAGAATAGATTGTCTGCAGGTGTGAGGTGTAAGGTTGATGTAGGCCCGTAGCCTATAGAAGGCAGTGAAGGCGACGGCGTGCATTAGGCGTTCTGGCAGGGACGCCAAGGCTGAGGTCTCCTATCGGGGGGAAAACAGGGCTCGGCTCCACTGTCCACCTCTTCTGCAGATTGTTTGTACGTGTATATGTGTGCCTTCCCAGGCCTGGCACCAAGCAACATACTGCACTGTACTGCATGCATTGCATGGCCTGCAAAGACTGAAGAAGTCTATGAGCACATCTTCGTGTACGTGTGTTCAATCCCAGGTCGGGCACCAGCAAGATGCAGCACAGCAGCGGCAGCCAGATGCGGAACGGCAGCGCACTCAGCGGCGGTGGCTCGGGCTCGTGGTCCTCTCCTGCCGGCCTTGTGCCTGGCCGCCCTGGCTCAAGCCAGATGCAGGGTTAGAGAGGTGGGCTGAGTGGCAGTTGGTTGAGCAGTGGTGTGCAGCTACATGTGGGTCCCACAGTAGATCACTCATCATCACCCCTTCAGCAGCAAGCGCTGCAGGTCATGCATGTTGTGACAGGCGTTGCAAACTGCCACTGCCATTACTGTCATGTGCTCGCAATCATAAGGAGCCAGGGAGTGGGGCCGTAGTGGAAATGCGTGTACTTCTCGGCTTGATAGTTCGGCTTGGACAGTTCGGCTTGGACAGTTCGGCTTGACGCTTCGGCTTGACATTTTGGCTTGGCAGTTAGGCTTGACAGTCTCAGATGGTGATTATGGCAACGCGTGCACAGCTGCCGGAGCGAGTCCTGTGCTGATAGCATGGCGCCTGTCCTGTGTGGTTGCAACTTCATGTAGTCCTGAAAATTCGTGAAGCTTGAGCGCGAAAGGCACTCCCAAATAACGTGCAAACCCAGGGTGACTGTTATTTGGTTAGCGCTGCAGTCGCAAATGTGACATTTGCAAAGAGCGCAACATCTGCTTTCAGGTTTAGGGTTTGGGTTTGGCTCTGGGAATAGGACAAGGGCAGCTGCTGGTAATGGAGCACCCAACACTGCATGCCTAGAGATGCGCGCCCGGAGCCGCGTGCCTTGCTTGTGCGTCCAGTGGAGTGTCTTGGCACACGGGCTGTGTATTGCATTCGGCTTGCCGGGTTCACTCACGATTCACACCCCAATCCTGGAAGGTGCGATCAAATGCGCGATCATTTCCGCAATGCCAGAGTGATGGAAGAAGAGCCATGTCTGCACGTTCTGGTGATTGTTTGCCTGGTCATCCAAGGCCAGACAATGACACTCCCTGGGCTTTGTCATGCCAGTCGCATTAACCATTCCATCCGCTTTTACCGACACGCCAAGCAGGCAACCTGCAATGTTGCATAAACTTCAGCAAGCACACTCAAGTACTCTCACGCAACTACCGCAAGTATCTGGCCGCCATGAAAGCCTGGGAAGCTTGCATTTGTCTTGCCAAGGCACGTATCTGCGCCACATGTAGGAGGAGATATGCATCTTGGTTCAGCGGCTCAGAGTGCAGTACTGCATGCTTTTGCCTGTGCAGCAGAATGCAAAAAACAAAAGGAACCTATTCACAGGAATTGTCCCAGAACTGCGGCCGCTCTAGTCTGGGAGGGCTTGCAGGCGGTATGCATGATGATGTGTGAGAATGTGTGATGTGATGAGAGAGTGGCACACCAACCAAGAATGCTGGTCTTCAATACGTTGATGTTCCACCAGACCCCACCCTGCGACCTTGGCTGTTTGTTGGTCTGATAGGTGACAAGGGCAGTGGGGAGCTCAGGCGCCCTCCGCACGAATTTCTCATTATGCATATCTTCCTCCCAATTTTCCTTCGCAAGGGGCTTTTTATTTGAATTCAGGGTTTGTTCTTCTTTCGCGGAATCTCGATTTTGTTCGCTGACAAAAGATGACGCATGTAAATGACACAACAAGCCTGTGTGGTGCCGCGCTCTCACTGTCACAGAGCCTGCTTTCAATCACCCCAGCATGGCCCGGTCACCTTATGTGTGCATCACGTTCGTAAGAGTGGCAAGGTAGCTGACTGATACACTAAGAGATACACTCTTTGTAAATAAGTCTTACGTTTGGCCTGTAACTTCAGACGGCCATTTCCTCTTGGGTTTAAACTGTTTTCTTATTTTAATCGTTTCTTTCGCTTCTTGAACTCTTCTTCTACGTAAATGTTGCCGTTCTTCTTGTACCCTGTTTTGCTGGGTGGTGTGCCAATTGTTAATAAATTGCTAGCTCTTTTGCTGGCGATCCGCTGTTCTAAAGACGTTACAAGCAAGTGCTTAATCAGTAGAGCCTCCACAGCTGTTGGACTGTCGCTGTGTGGAATGTATGGTATTGCAAGTTGCGGCTTCTCTGCTTGTTGGCTTGTTGGCAAGCAGCAAGATTCCATGTGTGCGGCAAGGCGACTTGCAAGTGGCATGTGCATGCGCTTTAGAAGAAATGTGTTTCTTTCTGACATCCCGTTCCCACCTGCATTGGCAAGGTCGCGTCTGAATCCTGGCCCTGCTGTCAAGGGGGAGTGGCGCAGGACACAGCATGGGACGATTGGTGTCCATCAGTTGATCGAGTTTTATGGATACTCGACCAGCCGTCGAACCGGTTCACAGAGATTGGCACGTTCTCAAGTCCTTGTTGAATGACGTGCGGGGTCTTTGTGCTGAGCATCCCTTCGGTGCCAGGCAAGTGTGAGGGTTTCCAGGCTGCACGGGGCAGACAGGAGGCTGTGCCATAGCATGGCGGCTGCAGTATGAAACGCTGCTTGTGGATTAGAGCTATGTGTGGTTGCCAACGGGCATTCGGGCCGGCTTGTGGATTTCTATGCTCCTTTGAAAACCAGGCCTCGCTGACCTTTGAAGAACGCAAAGCAGCACGAGAGCTGTCAGTGTGAGCATGGCTCAGCAGCAGCGTTAGCACAACACGCTGCATAGGCCAGGGCTGGTGCTGATTCCTCGTGCAGGAAACAAGACAGGGTTTAGGAGAATGACGTTGTGTGGACGCATGGCAGGCAAGCAGCAATGCACCTTGATATCTAGCACTTTCGTGGATGGTTTACATCTGTGCGACATGTTGCAGGGCCTAAGATGGTCATTCCCATGCCTGGCAACAAGGCTGGCTATGGGCAGACTGGACAGTTGTAAGGACAGTTGTAAGCACAACTCTCTCTTCCCTATTTTCTCCGCTTTTGACAGTCAAGTTTGTGTAGATTTTGCGCAGTGGACTTGCCAGACGAGAGCTTCTGGATCATGTATTGCCACCTTGCCTGCGTGCATCGCTTTGGGCTGTGTCTGCTGGAACATGGGCGCACCGTTGGCGGCTGGGAGAGCATTGTGACAGTACCTCGCAACACTGTTGGTGCTCAGTCCAATCGCAAGCGTTTGCCCCCTTTCATTTGTAAGGGAAGGCTAGTGCGTGTATTACCAGAAGATAACGACAAATGACAGCATGCTTCAGTTATCAGGAGAGCTGCGCGGAAGTGCCAGTGCACCCCTGTGCGTGTGCCCGATGTGCGGGGGTACTTGGAGCTGCATGCCGCATTGTGGGCACAGGCCCATGCTCGGACGTTTCTTCTTCCCCTTGCTTTCTCTTGTATAGCAGTACAATCATTCCGCTTGACACCTTTTGCCTTTGCATGTAAGAGCATGGAGAGCTGGGAAGCGAGCACTACAGCCTGTCAGCCTGGTATGCATGTGTACGGGCAGCCATTCTCGCAACAGAAGGGAGTAGCACATATCTCACATGAAAAGGCGCACCCCATCACTCTTAGGCACCCCACTTAGCAGGCACAGGCAAGTCTCACACATGTCTGGAGTAGAGTTCCTGTCTAATCAGGGTTTGCTGTCCCAGAAGTGGCAGTGCACCGTCTACCACAACACGCGATGTTCACCCC
>QAXH01006596.1:0-25104 GCA_004335635.1 Chloromonas sp. AAM2 | reverse complement strand
GTCAACACCGCCTACCAACACCATACACCACCTCACTTTCACACGCGAGAATTGTCCCAGAACTGGCAAACTTTTTTTTTTTGTTTCCTTACCTTGACCAGATTTGACTCCGTGAGATTATAGCCGCTCTCAGCCTCCAAGTCAGCGTGTGCCAGGTCATCAAATAATTCCATCAGGGACCGGGTGTCAGTCTCTGCCACCTGTCAAGCGATTCAACTGTCAAGTCAAGACGTCTGGATTGACGAAGTCAGTCGGCTTGCTTTCACGTGGCAGGTGAGGCTTATGGCAGTGTCCTGTTGAATGTGAGTGAGAGTGTGTGAAACGTGCAAGGCAGGACTTGAGACGCTGGGCAGGAAGACCTGGCTGCACAAGCACATCTTTTTGGAAGTAAGTAAGCAAGGCACAACTGGCTGTGCTGATGTTAACCACTGCAGTTGAGCTGTGACTACCTAGGCTCCTTGCATGTGCAGCTGGATATAGCAGTATGCCAGACACTGTCCTGGCCACAATGACCCGCCCCACACGCACCAGCCGTTCTATCGAAAGGGACCTGATGCGGGGCCAGTTTATTTTGCGTGCAGTGCCAGTGGCAAATGCAAAGGATGTCAGACGTCTGGCCCTGTCCAGCTCTGCATGCGGGAGCAAAGGGTATCAAGTCATGCCAGCATTGACGGCCAGAAACATTACCGATGCCTTGGTTGCAGTCATTTAAACCTGCCATGACAGAGGACATTTCTTGCCTGGTGAGGCTGGTGGTGGCATTGCCTTCTGTTGTACCCACTATGGTGCTGTGATGCTGGGCCAAAGTCCGCCTGAACTCCCATCTCCGAGAAAGTGACGCGGGTTTTCTCATGCAATGCCACAAGCTGTTGCGATAACTGGTAAGCACGGTCAGCCACACTGCGCAGTGTTGGGCACGCAGCTGTTGTGCCGCTGCACCCTTGGACGACCTCAACGCAGCAAATTGCTTGGCAATCACCTGTCCAGCTCCTTGGTCAGCTCTGCGCTCAGCTCTGTCGCATTGCTGACTGCTTGTGCCCGCTGCATTTGGGTTGATAAGTGTTGCCTGCAAGAGTGTAGTGGGTCCAAATGCGCAAAAGATCGCTAGTTTCGGGGCATACAAACACGCCTGGAGTTTACAACCCAAACTGTGCCACGTTCGGGGCCGTGCTTGCATGGAAGCAGTTTCTGACGGGCGGTTGCCGCGTCAGCCCATGTGTCAAACCCTGACGTGGTTTGGCCTCTGAAGCAGTGAGAGTGCTGGAGAACCCAATATACAATCGCCTTCACGTGTCGCTGTAGCGGCAGTAGCAACAGGGTTTCCGGCAGTGCCCTGCCATCATGTCATTCCGGGACATGGTCACCGGCAGCGATGCATGCACCCCGAATGACGGTGCTGGTCCCTCAAACGCTATGGGTGCGCTGGTGAACAATCTTCTGGGAGGCACATCCAAGCAGCAAGAGCAACTGCGAGAGGTAGGCTGGGTGGCCTAACTAACTCCTGGTACACTGCGCAGTGTTAAGTCTGGGATGACAGTAGGCGTGCATCTTTACGTCTTGATCAGCCTTGCAGCAATCAATTACTCATCTCCAGGCACATGAACAGAGTGCCAACGTCGTGAACAGGACACTAGGAGTGCATGTTTGGCTGCACTTGCGCTGAAGGTGTCAACACAATTGTCTACTGTGCCAAAGTTACGGTGCCTAACAACACACTTTGTCCTGCACATGAGAATCAGGGCACTTGCAGCATGCCACACAAGTGGTGTATGAGACAAGCCGGCGCAGAAGGGGACGACCAGGCAGTGCGAACAGTCTAGAGCATAAACCCACCAGGCCAAATCCATGCCAGTCATAATCTTAACAGTAGCAGAGGTGTGGGGCTAGCAGCCAAGCGCACACCTTTCGCTCTGACACCTGAATTCCACTTCAATAACTTCATGGCCTGCATCAGTCAGCCGTCCCCCGAACAATACTTGTGCTGACATGCATGTGTGCAGCTGCCAGCGGTTCAGCAGCCGGGGTTCCATGGGGGTGCCATGGGGCACCTCAGCCCCGAGGCAGCCGCTGTGGTTGCGATGGCTGGGCCAAGCGGCATGACAGTGCCGGGCGTGGGTCCATCACAGATGGTGGGTGGCTGTCTGTTGATCTCTCGATAAGATGGAACAGATGCGCTGCCATGGTGTTCGGACCAGTGGCACAGTCGTGCTCATGTGTCATGCTGTCAGGACTGGTAGGCCCGGCACTCATTCAGGGAGGGCCTTCCACGGCAGGATGCACAGTATGCATTCTATTTGAGAGCAGGAACTTAAGTTGTCAGAACGCTAGGGAAGTACATGCACCACCATGCGTATGCTAATCAACAGCAGGGCTTGCATTTTCAATCTGCCTTGAGCTTTCCAGGGTGTGTGTGATTGCCCATGCGGGGGGATTGCTGTCAGTGACTTGCTGTAACTGTCAGTAAGATGACACTCGTGGACACACACTCACAGCACAGCAATGACCGGCAATTCTGCATTTGCCAGATGTTTTGCAAAACCGCAGAGGCACCTGATGGCGACTGTGTGGGTGTCTCTGTGCAGCGCGACATGGGTGCGGCCAACTCGTTGATGGCAAGCATTGCTGGCCCTGGCCCCTTGCAAGTGCCTGGGGACTGGGATGCCATCTACAGTGGGGGCCCGGGGGGCAAGGGGGTGCCGTTCGGCCCCATGCCCCCCATGCAACACGCACAACCCGGCCATGCACCGCACATGCCTCATCAGGTAAGACATCAGCATCAAAATGCATAGGCTATCTGGACATCTCATGCAATGACTCCCACCTTCAGTTCTGATTTGAATGCATCTAAGACAGAGGTCTCACCACGTCTAAATCTATACCGTCTCCAGCCAGGAGCAGCAATGTCGATGGCGGCCTTGACAGCAAATTACCTTGGCAGCACGGTAACATATGGCCATGTTGAGGCATGGACGCATATGCATGCTCCAATGGCCGTGCACAGAACTCTGTCTGCACACCCCTTATGTGCGTCAGGTTCTGTTGCCGGGCGCTCCACCCGCTGCCGTCGGCGACCACCTGCGTCAGTTCTTCAGTGGCGCTGCGGCTGTGCGGGGGGTGCCGGCCGCCCCGCCTGCCCTGCCGCCCGGTGTCACTGCCTCCCTGAGTGTGGCGGACCGGTGCCGCATCCGGGACAGGTCAACCATCCTCGCACGGCACGTGTTTGCAGAGCAGGGGGAGGCGTATGCGGACCAGCAGGTGCGAGCTGCGCGTTGTACGCATGCCCATACACACGTACCATGGTACGTATGGGCTGCGCAGTGTAATCATGCACTATGGCTCATGTGGGCGGGGTATTGCAAGCATACCGCTCTCCCGGGTGCTTTGTGTTAAGCAAAGAAGCAGGCAATGAGAAGCTGGATCGCAAGGGACAGGGGACGGAAGAGGGAGAGAGGTTGGCAAGGAATTTTACACGGCGAGGAGGCAGAAGTGCGAGTAGGCTCAACCTACATTACTCACGGCTTGTCTTTCAGCGCTTGGCAGACAGGTCACGATGCACTGCTCCATGTTTTTAAATGCTCCCAGGTCGGTGGTCTGCTTGCGTCCATGCACATCCAGCCCCATGAGCTTCCGTCCCAGCTGCCCCATGCACATGACCCTGCATGGCACGACCTGTGGGCCCAGCAGCAGCAGCAGCCAAACGGGGCGGCGCACTCGCTGGCTGCGGAGCTGGCCGCCGGCGGGCAGGCGGCGGCACAGCAATGGGATGCCATCTGGGGGGGCCAGCAGGAGGGCATGCCAAAGCACCCAGGGTGAGTTTGCAGCCGTTTTATTCATGTCTGATAGGGCGGATAGGCTTCCCATGTCAGAAGTTGCTGCTGAGGTGGGACAGGTTTAACAGACGACTGATGTGAACAGATGTGATGGGCAGCTCCTGCATTGCTATCTGTACTGCCGGTCTGACCACCCCCACCACTCGACTGGCTTTCGTGCCTGTCCTGGGGCTTGCATTCCCTTGTCTGGCCATCTCGGTCTGACTTGCTACCTTGCCTTACAGTCCTCTGTCCACGGGGTGGGCTGCGGAGTTTGCCGAACAGCAGCAGGCGCCTATTCAGGGGCCAGGCGGCTGGGCCACGGAGTTCGCACAGCAGCAGCAGCAGCCCGGGTCGGCATGGGCCGAGGAGTTTACGACAAGCACCGAGGCAGCACAGTCATCAGCATTCAGGTGTGTGATGCATGCCTCGCGCGGGGCTGCTTAGCAGTCTGAGGTGGGCCACATGGGTGGTGCGTAATCCTGTTGGCGCATGACAGGCACAGCTCTTGGCTTTGGAGAAATTTTGTTTTGGTTCTGATACTTATGACAGGCACAGCTCTTGGCTAAAGGAGGGAATATCTACAACTGTCACTGTGGCATGACCTGCTACACGCTCAAGTAATTCAGTGACGAAGGAGCCTAGCATCAAACCCAGCTTGTCAAGCAATTCCACAGGAGGGGAGGGTATCTAACCCGTCCCACACACATGTGACACTGTGTGTGTGTGTGTGTGTGTGTGTGTGAGTGATTGTCCTTTTACAGCTAAATCGCACAAGTGGAACAAAGGATGGCATGCATGTACAACAAGATCGTCACAATCATGTGTGTATTCTTTCAGGGGCGGCAATGAGGCGGCTGCCATGGCCAGCACTCGTGCCCTGGTGGACGTGCTGAGCAAGGATGCAGACCCCAAGATGCGAGCGTCAAAGTTCCTGCAGTTCGTAAGCAAGATGAGCAAGGGAGAGCTCATGTTTGAAGACAATAAGGTACGTACCAAGCAGAATTCAAAACGTTGGCAGTATATTAAGGAAGGTGAGAGGGTGTTGAGCTTCGTACGGGAAGGAGGCGTTTGCGGTTGTTACATTCACATGGCGGTTTGCATGCAGAAGGTTTTGACCGGATAGGATCTTGCGGCGAGGGCAAGCAAGACAGGTTAGCCACACCAGTCAACTCCGTCTTACTTTAGCAGCAGGGGACCATGCCATCATTCCATTTTGTAGAACAATAACATGCAACACAGACATGAACCACTTGCATGTGGTCAACTCTGGGTCTGTCCGCCTCACTGCAGGTGGTGGAGCGTCCCGCGCAGGCCAACGCATGGGCGTCAGAGTTTGACCAGGCCCGGGCTGGTAAGTGGCTGCATGTGCCTGGTGCACCGCTGAGCTGCAAGGGCAGCAACTTCCAATCGAGGTTACCGTATGCTGATGCCTGCGGTTCTGAAAAGTATACTGTAACTCAGCATCCAGTTACCATCTCGGTGCATGCTATAGCATACAGTAGCGTCCTGAACTGCACAGTTGTTCACCACTTGGAGGCCTCGCTGCACATACCTGCCACATGATGTAACATAGGAGCAACATGGTATCAATCTGACTAAGTCCAATCCATAAGATGCATGAATGAAGCACGTGGTGCTCACCTGTCACATGATATCACACTTGACTTCAGGCGAGGCGGCAGCACATCCCGGCGACGCGCGTTGGGCGGATGAGTTTGCGCGAAACTTCGCCCAGGGACTGGACCTGGGCAACGAGGCAGAGCTGGAGGCCGCATGGAGAACACAGGTAGGCCATGACGGTGCTTACTGGCAACGGTGCCTTTGTGGCCGCGCAGTGTTTGCAGTGTGTTGCTTCGTAGGTTGGAAGGAGATTAGGGGTGATGTCCAGTAGCTTGCCATGATCAAGTAGCTCACACAAGCAGCTTACCAGAAAGGGTGAGGCAAGTGGGGCATGGGGGTATCAGCATCAGCAGATGGCAGCATTTGCATATGCACATGCAGAATGGTCTGCAAAGTATGAGGTGTGGAGGGACACTAGGCATTGGGCTCCTTGGAAGCATGCATTGGGCTCTGGGTGGTTGCAGGGTCATGCCCATGTGTGTGCTAAGCGTTTGTGACCGTGTGTGGCAAAGTGTGGCAAGGTGTGACGACTTGTGTGTGGCCATGCGTGTGCAGTTGGGCCAGCAGGGCGCGGGCACGCAGCAGCGGGACGAGTGGGCGCAGGAGTTCAACCAGGCAGCTAATGAGGATGTGTTCCAGGTGAGCTGTCGTTTGTGGGTGTTACATAGCCTTAGTCGGGGGAGGACTGCCTAGAGAAGGGAACCTGCCTAGGTGGAGTGTGCAGGGGGCTGCAATGGTCCTGTCATGGTCAATGGCCCTGTCATGGTCGGTCCTACATAGAGGTAGCCAAGGCACACAAGGCTGACATGCAAGACGGGTGTGTTCAGGGGATGCCACCCAATCTGACCTGCCTGGCTTCGGCGTTGCCCCGTCTAACAAGTAACTAGGCATTATAAAAGAGGCACGGACACAGCACACGCCGATACCATCTGATAGGTGAGTGCTGACAGCAGCCCAGTCCTGGCAACAGTGTCCACTAATGTCTGCTTCAGCCCTCTTGAGTGTCAAGGCTACAGCTTGTATACGACATTGTGCTCATCATGTTGTGGGCATTCAGGAGTGGGAGCGCATCTACGGGATGGGTCACGTGGAGGAGTCCCTCCAGGGCCCGGGGACGGCCATGCAGGGGCTCAGGCCCAAGGGGGAGTACGTGTTCGCCGCCAACAACCCGTTCATGGGCGACGACCAGGCGCTAGCAAAGGGCAAAGACCTCTTCAGGTGCGTTGAATGTGGCGTGCCAAGTTCGAGCCATGAGCAGGCCCGCAGCACAGAAGCATGATGCAGAGGTTATGGTCGAGATTGGACGCTGCTGCCTGGCAGGAGCAGGAGAATTCAATGTCCACCATCTGCGGTGGCAATTGGATGAGGACCATCAGTGATTAACATCGAACCGCTTAGTGCTGTGGTTAATCGTCGTGGTTGATTGATTGCTGTGGTTTGTTGGTGTATAAGGTTGATAGTCTGCGTTAGGATACGCTACGTTGATTCAGGCGTGGCGTGTTGAGCGAGGCTGCCCTGGCGCTTGAGGCCGAGGTGACGGCGCATCCAGACAACGCAGAAGCGTGGCGGCTGCTGGGAACGGTGCATGCGGAAAATGACGACGACCAACAGGTGAGAGGCCACGTGGACAGAGGAATGTAGCTGCAGCAAACACTGCAAGCGCCGCGACTGGGGTGCTGATGAAAGCGCATTGAGTCTGTAATGGCGGCGAAAGACAGGACAAGGATGGCGTGGTCTTATGTGGTGGGGTTTGCAATGTCATGTGAGGTGAGCCTGAAGCCAAGGCAACATCAGCAGCTTTGCAATACCAACAAAACACCCAGCATGGCATGACGCTGTGCTAGTTAGCTTCAATTATGTTTGGTTGCAGGCCATCGCTGCCATGCTGCGGGCTCTCAAAGCCAACCCACGGGACATGGACGTTTTACTGGCTCTGGGCGTGTCACATGTCAATGAGCTGGACTTGGGTGAGCGCCTTGGTATTCCGTTCAAATCTGACTCAAGCCTGTTCAAGCTACACGGCAACCCAGTCTCACCGACGGTTTGTCTAACCCTAGGCTGTAACTCAGCATTGAAAGATTGGGAGGACGGGAAAGGCGCCACTTTACACCAAACGCTGGCAGATGCAAACGCACTGGCATCACATGCTCGTGCATGATGGGACGAGGCAACTGCAGCTTGAACGCTGGGCCACGTTTCCCTTGTGTGCTGCAGGCGAGGCGGTACAGCACCTGGCCACGTGGCTCAGTACCCACCCGCAGTACAGTGAGATTGCTGCGTCCTTCGGCCCCCCGCTGGACAGCAGCCAGGCGCTGGCACACGTGGTGGGTTGTGAGGCTATCCTTGTACGACCAGCAGGCATTCCTGTCGATGAACGCATGTGCATGACACATGGGCGCTCTGGAGTTTGGAACGCTTGTAGATGGTCCAGATGAAGCACTAAGCAGCGGCTACTGCAGTTCCTTTCTCAACCTGTCATGGTCGACGTGATGTGGCAGAGCATTCCATGGCGTTGCACCGGGTGTGCTCCTGGCTTCAAATGCCATTGAGTCAGCCAGTAAGTAACAGCCAACTGCATCCTCCAGCAAGTCCAGTGGAGACGCTTCTGTCCCAACCCCTGTGTTGTTTCAGGTGCGCATGTTCAGTGCGGCTGCCAGCGCCCGCCGGGACGACGCGGAGCTGGCGGTGGCGCTGGGAGTGCTGCACCACCTGGGGAGACAGGTCAGGCATGAAGCAACAGCAAAACACCAGCACTCTCATCCTCTTTGCGCACCCACCGCATCATCACTGTGTCATGTGTTCCACGCACGTTGCGGAGCTACTCACTTGTACGCCTGTCCTGACATGCAATGTAATGCACTGGCAACGCCTGTCCTGCTGTCATTGATGAGTCTACACTCTACATCACCCTGTGCTGTGTCGTGTCACGTGTGTGATTCCTTGTGTGTTGCGTCCCGCCGACATCACATTTCCGCTGACATCGCGTTCACGTGCATGCTTGTCCACTGACATCGATAAGTCTACAGCAAGTTGGTTGTTCGTGTGATCCAGCCTCTGATGTGTTCAATGCTGTCATGAGCACTTGGCCTGTTTATCTGCAGTACCAAGAGGCAATCTCGTCCTTTGAGTCAGCCCTCAAGCTTCGGCCCCAGGACTACAGCCTGTGGAACAAGCTGGGAGCAACGCTGGCTAACAATGCACGGAGGTAAGGACAGCACCCTGCCTAGAAACACCGAGTCAATCCAGCTTTGCAGACCTCAATTCCAGTCATGCCTCAGGCGTACCCCTGGCGTGCCACACGCCAGTGCCTGGCAGCACTCCAGTCCGTTCTATGTGCAACAAAGCCTCATGCTGGCCTGTAACCGTTTGCCGGTGGCATTTGACATGGCATTTGAAGCAAGCGTTACTAGATGGCACATACAATGCCATGCCTGCCTGTTCGCCTGGCTCAATCTGAATCTGGTTTCCACATCATGTTTGACTGTACGCCCTGCAGTTCTGAGGCGATTTCTGCTTACCAGAAGGCGTTGGACCTCAAACCCAACTACATGCGGGCGTGGACCAACATGGGCATCAGCTTCGCAAACATCGGGGAATACAACAAGTGAGGCTGGCAGAACTCAACAATGCCTACCCTTTTCCCGCCTTACCCCCCCCCTTTTCCCATCCACACATCTTCAACCAGCAAGGGCCATCTCTACCCAGAATGGCCACCCTTTTCCCATCCACTCGCTTGCACGCAAAAGGCACTTACACAATTTTATCTCCATGCCGGTCACCCATTGCATCCTGTGAGCACCGGAAATATTCCTTGTTAAGTTGACCTGTTCTGACAGCTATCCATCCCGGCCGTTCGTCAAGGCGACCTACTCCCAGAGCCCAGCCTGGGGCTTCTTCCCCAGTCCTAACCTTGCTCCATAACAGCTGATACTTACGCCAGCACATGCAAGCAGTTCCGTGCGAGGCCTCAAACACAGTGACCCTTGGCTCGCCCTGGCCCGTCCCGCTCGCAGGTCCGCTCGCTTCTACGTGCGCGCCCTGGCCCTCAACCCCAGCGCCTCTCACGTGTGGGGCTACCTGCGCACCTCTCTGGCGTGTGCTGGGGCCATGGAACTCATGGAGCACGTGGATGCACAGAGACTGGACGCGCTCACTGCAGCACTGCCGCTGGAGTGAGGCAGGCACGGCTGGATCAATGCACCTGGAGTGACAGTACATGGTCTCAGGCCTTGGTTTGTGACATTTCAGGGTATTCCGACAGATGAACCAGTGCACAACCGCACAACAGGTATTTCATGTGCGTGTCTTGGCAACGTTTCCCTTGGTGTTGAGAGGCACATGTCAACTTCGTAGGTAGTGACTATTCGTGTCTGCCTTGTGTTCAGCATATGTTGGCTCATAACCAGATGCGTTTTGCCTTCATTTTGCCTGCTTTGGGAGTTCCATCCACCCACCTGAGGTTCTCGAGCGCCTGCAGCTAATGCTGAGGAGAAGAGCCAACAACGGGGTGTACATTGGCTGGGAGCACGTGTGCTTGTAGAGAAGCAGGCACTGCCCGTGGAGAAGCAGCAACAGGAGAGGGATGTAGCAGTCAATTCTGCTACCGTGTGTCAGAAAACTGGCATCAGAGCAGTACCAACATCATGATGAATGGTTGCAGATGGCCTGGGTGCAGAGGGATGTAGCAGTCAGTTCAGCAGTAAGTGAATGTGCGCTTGTCTCCGCTCAGCTCTCCCGGTAGTGGGCGTGCTGTCTAGCGGAGCTGGTGTTCATGTGCTGGCCCATCCTTGAAATTTTGGACAAACCTGCAACGTGTGGGGCATGCTGACAAGAACAAGTGTATGGCCTGCATGTCTGAATCCCCATTTCAGCAAATGTTGTCTGTTGTCTTGGGAGGGTGAGGGCAGGGGAGGAGGTTAAGAAAAAAAAGATTTGATGATCAAAACCGCAGCCCAGAAACGACTCAGACACGGAATAGAGATACATTAAAGGGGCTCAATCGGCAGCTCTCGTCAAGGCCTAACTCCTGGACAGCGTGGGTGTTTCACTTGAACATTACCTCACTTTTGGGTCATCAGAGCCTAACCGAGCCCTTACTGCCACCCATGTCACAAGCCTTTGGGGCATGCCGCAGGTACACTCCACTTCCAAGGTCTGCAAGGTCTTTGGAATTGAGCTTGGAGTTGAGCTCCTTACACTGTTAGCATGCGTACAAGCTATTCGAGCCGCCCATACCTTATCGTTTTCTACACAAACGCCCCCCCTTCCCCTTCCCATGCCTGGTCTTGCCTTGCATTTCACCTAGATGCTTTGCAGTGGTGTTGCCTGGCTCAGCTTTGCAGGACAGGTTGGCAGGACAGTTGGTGACAGTTTGCGGTTGAGGACGTTGGGTAGGGTTTCCTCGATGCTGCCCCAGGTAGACACTGTTATTCCTAGCCACCAGTCTTGCCATTGTGCCATAGCTGTTATCAAAGACCTAAAATTCAATCCACAACCCGGGCCTTTTTTCATGCTACAGAAGAAGTGAACCCGTGATGTCTGCAGCCGAGGACAGGCTAGAACTAATCAAGCTTGTAAGCCTCAGTGGATTGCAGCTGGACAACGCTCTTACCCAGGCTTTGCTTGACCTTACTGTCGACTGTGGAGCCAAACCCAAGGACATCCAGAGCCTAATCCACAGCATTCTGCAAGTCTCCAGCAAGCAAATCAGAGGCCAAAGCAGTCAACCTGCGCGATAGTCATTTGGGCCAGCGAGCCGGTCGTCTGCTGCGCACCTGCCAACTCAAGATCAAGACTTGTCTTTCACAATGACTGTCTCAGCCATCTTCTTCCTAGATGTCAAGGGGCGGGTTATTGTATACCGTGATTACCGAGGCGACATCTCCCCGAAGTACGCGGAGCGCTTCATCACCAAGCTGAATGAGCTGGAGGAGAATTCCAGGCACACTCCAGTCATTTATGATGAAGGTGTCAACTACATCTACCTTCAGGTGTCCAACCTCTACATTCTGGCAGTCACACGCACCAATGTCAACGTTGCTGCCGTCGTGGTGTTCCTGCACAGCCTGGTGGAGGTGTTCAAACACTACTTCCAGGTGTGTGGCATGCAACATAGCACATGCCACCTAGCATGCCCGTTGCCCAGCACATGGTGTGTTCAGCGGCCGTGCATGGTGCATGCACTGCATTCGCACATCCAGGTAGTGCTTCCTAGGCACCGTGTCACCCTCTGCATGGTATGCTTGGCAAGGCTGATCATGTGCACCTTATCGGGCGCCCGGACGTGGGCTCATGGGATGGGATCAGCAAGCCTAGCCTTTACAGATGCTGTTAATCCACCAGCATGCAATCTCAATGTGGCTTGTTAGGCAAGTTATGGCGCATGCTGTCACCAACATCCTTTTAGGTATATATGACACTACGTATGTCAAGCTGCTGTCAACTCCTGCATGGCTGTAGGAGTTTGAGGAGGAGTCACTCCGTGATAACTTTGTGATTGTGTACGAGCTGCTGGATGAAGTCATGGACTTTGGGTACCCGCAGTTCACCGAGGCCAGGATCCTCAGCGAGTGAGAGCAGTCATGCAGGGGGGTTGCGATGGGTGCTCTGGGCGGCAGTAGATGAGTGAAGCAGGAAGAGGACCAGCGCAGGTTTGTACAGGCAGCAGGCAGACTGATGGTGGAAGGTGTAAAGCGTGACACTTCGTTAGCCAGCACAGAAATCAGCAGCCGGCTGCCCCCAGGCTGGCATCCTGGCTGCTGGCAGCCAATCCAATCCCAACAGCACATGGGCACTGTCAGCAGCATGGAGCAGGTTGCATCATAGCGCACGCATGTTCTCATTGCTTGACGATGGCCATCATGCATGCTGCCTGCTCAGGTTCATCAAGACTGACGCTCACAAGATGGAGGTTCAGGTCAAGCCACCCATGGCAGTCACCAACGCAGTGTCATGGCGAGTGGAGAATATCAAGCACAAGAAGAATGAGGTGCGTAGTGATGTACAGTTTGAGGGCAGTATGCCAAATCGTTGGTGTTATCGGAGGCAAAAAGACATCACTGCCGAATTTCGGCGCTGTAGGAGGCAGATGCTAGGACGACAATCCATTACTGTTGTCCGGCTTGTGCACGGTGGCGTGAGTTAATCCCATGCAGACATATCTGACGTGCACTTACTGGCTGCCATGCCGTGTCATGCAGGTTTTCCTTGATGCTGTGGAGAGCGTCAACCTTCTGGTCAACAGCAATGGCACAGTCGTGCTTTCGGAGGTGAGCGAGACTGACATGGAGTTTCCGGGTGTTGACAGACAACATCTTACACAAGCACAGAGCCCCACTGCATGCGTTCATGACTTGCTATCTGAGGGGACGCAGGCCAATCTAGTGAAGCGGGGCTGAGGTTGACCATTAAACAATCTGTACACTTGTCTGGACAGCATGCTCGCATGTCGTCATACCTGGAAGGTGATTGCAGCTGGAGATGCATGCTGTCAGCATGCGGCCAGTGACCAGTCAGCATGCATGCATGTCCCATGCAGGTCGTGGGTGTGCTCAAAATGCGGACATTTCTGTCCGGCATGCCTGAATGCAAACTGGGTCTCAACGACAAGGTGCTCTTTGAGAGCCAAGGGAGAAGCCAGAAGCAGAAGGTGCGCACAATGGGAAGTGCAGAACAATCTGAGAGCCAGACCGGGTGCTAAGGCTTAACCTGGAGCTAACCAGGGCAGGCAATAGTGTTGCGTGTTGAAGTGCATCGAGGCAGGCCCTCAATGCTAGGATGGTTGCAACCTAAGCGATGAGAGCCTGTCTATCTGACAGCCGGATGGTCAAGCGGCAAGCACACATCACTTTATCCTCTTGCCCATTGAAAACTTACAAAATATATTCCCTGCTTTGTGCAGACTGTCGAGCTTGAAGACGTCAAGTTCCATCAGTGCGTGCGGCTAGCGCGGTTTGATAATGATCGCACCATCTCGTTCATTCCACCGGACGGCAACTTTGACCTCATGTCATACCGCCTCAGCCAGGTGAGGGAAACGCCACAGCAGCATGCAAGCAGTAGAAGAGAAACTGTGTTTCAGCCAGAAGGCCGGTGTCTTTCGTTAGTGAGGGTGGGATATGGTGCGTGTAAAGGTGTGGGGTGGCTGGCAGTTTGGCGTGGCTGTTGATGTCATGCCATTAAGCCTTGTTTTGCCCTCCGGCTGCAGAATATCAAGCCGTTGATTTGGGTGGAGTGCCAGGTGAACAAGCCCAACAGGAGTCGAACTGAGTACCTGGTCAAGGCGAGGTCACAGGTGGGTGACGACTGTTGGGTGTGCGAGGCAGGCAGGTCACAACTGAGTAAGGTCTTGACACCGCAGCACGTGATGATACGAAAGCTGACATCAGTCTGAAGCAAACTGGACAGGCTCAAGCTGGAAGCTTGTTGGCGTGGCGAATCAGGTGCGGAGCTGTTTGTATTGCAGGACAGCAGTTATCCCCACTGCCTCTGTGCCGTGACTCAGTTGTGATATGGTAGCCACCATCACCCCCGCAAGCTGCATCAGACGTGTGAATGCATGCAATGCATGAGCTGCAGGACGTATGTTTTGTGTGTCATTGGCAGTCCTGTCTAGCCGGCAGCACCCTGAACTTGGAAAGTTTCAGACAGACCAACCCTGTTTTTGAATTCTTTGGTGTCCTGCAGTTCAAGGACCGGAGCACTGCCAACAACGTGGAGATTATCTTGCCTTTGCCCGGGGATGCCATCTCGCCAGTCGTGAAAACGGCCATGGGGTCTGCAGTGTGAGTACCAGCCTGATCCAGTGTGCATCATTGTGTGGGAGTGAGCACAACGGCAAGAAACGGGCAGTAACCGATTGGTAAGAAAGTCCTGGGTTGGGATGATGTGGGCGCAGGTGGTATGTGTGTGTTTGTTGCAGTGTCATTGAGTGTGCGGTTGCAGCACATTGCCATACCATTTGTGCAAGGCGAGCGTCAGATTGTAAGGCAAAGGTCTGCTATTCACATTTCTCTACTCTGCAGGTATGTGCCTGAGAAGAGCGCGCTGGTGTGGAGCATCAAGAGCTTCCCAGGTGGCAAGGAGTATGTGCTCAGGTAGGGGACAGAGGCTTGGTTGCGGGACAGGCAGGTAAATGTGACGCTGGGCGTGTAGGCAGGGACTTGTAGCAAGCAGAAGCACATTATTGGCAGGGATGTTGGACAGGACAGCTGATCCAGGTGGATGGAGGGGGACGCACGTGCTGTGGCTTACCCAGCGCTGCTCAATATCCCCGTGGGTGCCAATTGGCATGTGCCAGTTGGTGGATGCCAACTGGCATGTGCGCACGCCGGTTGAGTTGCCAGTGTGGAGACTGAGTAGCAATCAAGTGCTTACACACTCGTGGTGAAGTTGCACACTGACCAGTGCTACAGCGCGGTTGCGGGCGACCACTGCAAGGACAGCGAAAGGAGAGGTCTGCTCCGAGCGTGGCTCTGGTGCACTGGTTTGCGTGTGCAGGTGCAGCTTCCTCCTCCCTAGTGTTGAGGCAGAGGAGGAGGGACGAGGCAAAATGCCGCCAATGAAGGTCAAGTTCGAAATCCCATACTTCACGGTGTCAGGCATCCAGGTGAGGCCGTGCCTCTGTAGCAGCCATATCACAGGCCTTGACAGAAATTCGCAAATGCCCAAGTGCCCAACTGCTTTTAAAACTTTGGCTTTGGCTCTGCTTGTGAGTGAAATCAGCAGGAATGCCACAGTTCACACCTTTCTTCAAACCCCCTGATATGGTTATGCTATGGTCTTTCCATGGTTTCAGGTGCGGTACCTCAAGGTCATTGAGAAGAGCGGCTACCAGGCGTTGCCATGGGTGCGGTACATCACATGTGCAGGCAACTACGAAATCCGCTTCTCATAAAGCAGCGTGTGACGCTTGGCACAGTATCAGTGCAATCATTGCTCTTGAACACAACATCAAGGACACTTGGTTCACCGGATCATCCGGTGCTGGCCATTGTTCTGGTGCCTGAAAGGGCACCCTGAAACTCCGAACCGATGGTGGCAGGAGTTTGGTGCTTAGATTTGCAGGAATGCAAACTGGTGCTGGCCACTGCTGGCCACTACTGATTGGATGGTGAAGTGCAGAGAGGGGCCTGCGTCATTCCTGACTTCCACTTTTTCAGACTGTGGCAGTCAGCATTGTATGTGTCAGTCTACATAGACATGGCACGATTGAACCTGTCCAGCATAGGGCGTAACATGCATGGCACGATCGAACCTGTCCAGCATAGGATGCTTGTAGAAGAGCTCATGTGCTATGTGTGACATGCCCAGCTTCAGGAGGTGTGACATGCCCAGCTTTTTGTTTGTCGAGGCGTGTGGCATATGCCCTGCCTACAGTTGCTCAGGAAGCCTGCAGTTATGGCGTGGACCGACGTTGCTGGCAGTGGCCATGTTACACGGACCAATGTAAAGTGCCTTTCATACTACTCATTGATACCATCATCATTTTTGCTGCAGCAACCAAATTACTCAGGTAGAAACGATTGCTGATCGTTGCACCCTGACGAGTGTGGAAAGCGATGCCTGGCGCATGAGCGTACATGTACCCAAGCTCACGACCTCCACAGTTCAGACACACCTGATTATGTAGTGGAGCAGATCTGAGCAAAACAGGGATCCGAGGAAAATAGCTAAGGAAAAGTTGTGGCAGTTCAAGGTATTTGAGGTCGACAGGTGTTGCTGTATGTGCCAACACCATGCCATTTGATGCCATGCCAATGGTGTATGTGCCAAAACCATTCGCCAACACCATGCCTCAATGCTTGATGGCTCAGCATGTTTCTGTAGGGCTCCATTAATTTCTCCCTGGCTCATGCGCATGTCTGACTTGTGCCCCCCGCTGTCGTCTTGTGACGTGGCAAGAGGGAGAAGTCCCGTAAAAGGCTCAAGACCTCCCAGGCCGTGACAAGCGGCGTCAAGGTTGGTCCGGACGACTACTGCGGCAAGAAAACGCTTGTCACGTGTGAAATGCTCCTCGAGTTTGGAAGCTCTCGCAGGCTTGACCAGTAGCGCCTTGTGTTTAATACCAAGCAGCAATTATGCTCTGTAGCACGCGTGCGACCTACCGCCCATCCAGTCGCGACGCTTGTATGCGCAGCGGGACTCCCAGGGCATATCCGATCCGCTTCTTGACAAGGCCCTCTGCTGCACAAGCTACCGCTGTCATTGAAAGACCTGTCCTACGTCAGATGGATGAGCAGCAGTTCAATTTCATGGCTGAGGTACAAGATCAGCGCCGGCACCGCCGGACAATTTTTCATCTTGCACCTCCCTCTGGCTGGGTGAACGATCCGTGAGTGCTGTTACGAGGCGCCTGGATCATCTGCGACAAGCTACAGCAATCGAGCGTTCTGTTTGGAGTTAGCCAAGGTTTTGCAAGACGCTCCTGGCATGCTGCGCATGCTGATCACACACTGGCAATGCCGAACCTTGCGCGTGCAGGAACGGCCTTCACTGGGATCCCAAGACCAAGCTCTTCCACGTGTTTTACCAGCATACCACGGGCTCCGTCTGGAGTTGGGACTTGTGCTGGGGGCACGCGGTCAGCGAGGACCTGAAATCGTGGCATCACTTGCCGCCCATCATGCACCCTACGCCCGGCGGCCTGGATTCCGACGGTAGGTTCTAAAGATGATCACGTTCACTGTTTTGTTCGACCGAACATGCAAAGCACGAGGCTTTTGAAACGGCGACCTGCAATAAATCTTGACGGCACACAGTTGACGGCATGCAGTTCAATACCTTCTGCGTGACCTCGCAGGCGCTTGGTCCGGATGCGCATTCCCTACTGAGAGCGGCACCGTCCTTCTAAACACTTCCGCACGTCTGCGCGTCAACACACCTGACCACCAGATTCCACCGTCGGAGCTGGACCTGGGCTTGCAGGCGATTGAGAGCCAAACTTTTGCCATGGCCAACAAGGGTAAGACCTGCACGCTGTGGGTTGTACCAATGTCTAATGGTAGCTGTGGACTTTGTTAGCTTGCTGTGGACTCTTGCTTATACGCGGACACTGTTTTCAACTTGCAGGCGACCCATTGCTGAGGAGCTGGACAAAGGGCAGCGAGCCCCTTTTGGCGCTGCCACCAAGCAAGGGCCTCACCGGCTGGCGTGATCCTTTTCTTATTGGCCGGCCTGGGGACGGTGTACACCACCGGTGGACCATGCTCATCGGCTCAGGACACGCAGCAGACCACATTGCAGGCCCGAGCACCTGTAGCAGCAACAGGCATGCTGGCGTTGGAGCAGTGTTTGTGTACACCAGCGCCTCGCCATCTCCGACTGAGGGTAAGGCTTCTGGACTCTCTTGTTGTGATGGAGCTCAACCCCTTGTTTGATCAGATTGTTTCTGGTGGCTTAATACTGTCTCTGCTCTTCATCCTGCCATCCGGTGTCCACCTTTGAAGCCTAGTTGGTGACCCTTGGTGGCATGCCGTTGGTTGCGCTTGTTTTCTGATGCCATCTTCCATTCTGATGCCATCTTCTATTTTGATGCCATCACGCCTGTTACCTTCAAGCTCAGTAGTAACCTTTCTACCATCCCCAGGATAGGTACCATGTCCCGGTCAGCGCCATACGAAGGCGTCTTCCAGCCCTGCCCATCAGCTATAACTTTAACCTACAGCCATGCCTGCCAGCCTGGACCAGACAGCTAGTCCCCCCCGCCTGTGGACCTGTGCTGTGCCTGTTTCGCTGTCCGCGCTCAAGGTGGGTGCCAACGCAGGTCCACAACAATGACAATTGCGTCTTGTACACAGCCTGTCCTGCTGTAACTTGATATGCACCCTGTTTGTAATTGATTTGCTGTATCCTGTTACTGTGCGCCTGTTGCCAGTGCCACTACTGTTGTCGACTGCTGTGATGGCTGACCGTTGTGCGTTTGACGTAGGGTGGGAGTTTCAAGGAGAGCTTTGCCGTGGAGATGGGCGCACGGGCAGCATGTGGGAATGCCCGTTGGTGTTACGCATCCCGTTGCACCCTGGAGCTCCCACTACACCATGCAGCTCTAGCCAGCGGTCTTCCATTGGTGCTGCTATGCCCATGGCGACCTCGCTCCGTGATATTGCTGCAAGCTCCGACACCCGTACAAGCAGCCACGAGCACGTGCTGGTTGTGTGTCCTGACAACGCTCACCATGCACCAGTCTACTGGATGGGAGATTACCATGCAGACAGCCTGAGCTTCAACCTGGAGACCGCAACAGGTGGGAATGTGTTATTGAGTTATGATGCATTCGATGCCAGCAGCCGCACACAAGCCATGCAAGATACTGACGCACAGGAAAACAAGGAGAACATTGCAGCGCACTCTGACACATTACCACAACAAGTTTTAATATTCCCTGCTTGTTGCAGGGCCCTGGCGTCTGGACCTGGGAGGCTCCACGTTTTACGCACCCAACCTGCTCACCAACGACCCTGAGGGCAGGTAAGCAAATACACCAGCTGCAAGAGGTGGATTCCATCTGTGTGCAGTCGTCATGTTGACCAGTGTTGGTGCGGATGGAACTGTTACGCACCTTGTACTCCACATGCATATCTGTGTACCACATGCGTATCGCTTGGCAGCAGTCGACGCTCTGGAATGTATGCCATCTTCACCAACCTTCTAGACGAAGCCCATAGATTGCATCAATGAGATGTACCTATCATACTGTGCCTGCAGGCATATTATGTGGGGCTGGTGCCAGGAGCTGGGCCGTCCTGAGGGAGACTACGACTCGGCCTGCTGCCTGTCCCTTCCTCGTGTCTTGTGGCGGCACGCAAGCGATCCTCGCTGTCTGTGGCAGGAGCCACTCAAAGGCCTGGAGGACCTGCGCCTGCCTTCAGGTAACGCATTCTCTATTTCATTGTTAACGCATTCTTTTGTTTATCCAAACCATCAGCATGTTCTGAACACTTACTGTGATTTGAATGGATAAGGTTGCAGTGATCCATCCAGTAACGTAGTGTCTCCTGCAGCTGCCCTGTCTGGTCTCCATTTTGACTGCCCATCCTCATCATAACAGTGAGCAGCTACTTAACACACTTCAGGTTTCTTAACACATTTGCACGTTTGGCTTGCTCGCAGCTGGATGGGCTGGCCAGGCACCTGTGCATCTTGAACCGGGTTTTCCACAGCACCTGCCCACCTCAGACCACCCACACATCGAGATACAGGTGAGCTTTGTCGTTGATGAAGCTCAACACACGTACACATACAAATATAATTGCTCTGGAGTTGTGTATGGTTCAGACTGTGCAAGCTTGCAGCACGAGAGTAGCTGTAGCCCACAAGCGACCCAAGCTGAACAGTGTACTATCACACTGACTCGCCCGTGCTCCAATCCCAACGCCACTACCCTGACTGCACTGCAGGTGACAGCTGTCCGGCCTGCTGGTTGCCGCAACCGCCGCCGTGCATGCAAAGTTGGCCTGTTGTTTCCTTCCTCGGCTACACATGGCGTGCCAGTAGGAGAGGCTTCTGGTCGCCATGGTGCTGCATTGCTGTATGACTGGGATACACGTCGCCTGCAGGTGGTGAGTAGCTGGAGTTGCCGCAACGCACAGCAGGCAAGGTCAGGATGTGACTTGCTGGCATGACCAACCGGTGCACGCAGCCGTCATGCAGATGTTTTTCAGAACTGACAGGTACCATTGTGTTCAAGCACCTTTTGTGATCCTCTCTTCCTCTCCGCAGGTGTACAGTGACGGCAGTGTGCCAATTGAGCAGCTGGCGGCGCTTCCTTCAGCTCGGTATCAGGCCATGAACAGCGCAAGCCTTGTGCACGTGGTGGGTTCAATATTGGGGACTGATCAAGGCTGACTCTGTATGGAATTCTAGCTTGATGTTTGCAAGAGGTCCGCTGCGTGTCTGCAAGCAGTTGACTGTCCAGCCTGTGCCTACCCTCGTCCAGGATGTGCTATCCAACTCTGCACGTGTTGCTGTCTCCTCTTCACTCAAACCTTGGATCTGGTGTTTTGTTTTCCCTTCCAGGATGGAGATGGGGTCGTACATGGCGCAGCAACGCACCGCCACTTGGATGCAGAAGGTGGTGTGGAGAGCAGCGATGATGAGGACCAGGTGAGGGTTGTCAAGCAAAAGCTAGTGGATTATGGACTTAGATTGTATGCAATGCGTGGCCGCACGGTGGCATGGTTCAGAAGCGGCAGCCACAGGCCATGTCAAAAGTTGCAGAATAGTGGTTTTTCCATCTTATCATTGGTAAGACATCAACCTGTTCATGACTGCTGTATGCAGTTTGAGGTGGAGCGGCGTGCCTTGAACATTGAAGGCTGCCATACCGTGGGTGGCACCCTCGCCCCGACATTCCACGACACAGACGGGCACGAGGAGATGTCCTTCCGAATCTTCATCGATACGTCTCTGATTGAGGTGTTCACATCCACAGGTAGGACATCCTCTACAGGTACCGGCAGGTGTGAATGGTCCTTGTCATCATCTAGGATGACGCTAAAAGTTGGCGCATGGCTTGGATGCAGTCTGTGCCTTGCTGAGCAGGTTAGTTGTGTTTGCTCTACAGCCAAGGCCGACGTCTTGATGTCAGTTTCATTGCAATTGATGCAATGTGTGACATCATCGTCTGCAGGAGAAGTGCTGACTGCACGCGTTTACCGTGATCCTGTGGTCAGTGGCGGCTCAGCAAACTGCAGCACCAGCGGTTCACTCTATGCCAGCGGCTTGCAGTTGGCCTGCTTTGGCGCCAGCACCACTGTCACCAGCGCTGCAGTACATCACATGGGCAGCGTGTGGGAGGCCCCCGAGGCACTGGCTCTGCTGGAACAGAAGCTGGAGGAGAAAAGCAAGCGTGCGACCCAGGCTCCGTTCTCACCTCGCGCGGGCCGGGTGCCAGGTGCAGCTGTGGGTGTTCCGTTCTCTCCCACTCGCGTCGGCAGCGGTAGTGACGGTATGGGATGGTGCACCATGGTAGCAGGCTGTGTCTGACAACGTTTGCAGCCAGAAGGGATTTGCATGGGTGGTGTGACGTTAGTGGCTTTGGGATGTAGAGCTTCATGACAGCGATCCTTGCTTGGCCACCTTTCTGAGGGTTAGGTTGTGCTACCTTGTGCTGTGAGTTATTTTATGCAAGTTACGAGGTGTGCACGCAACGGCTTGCATGTCCAGCTGCACGCCAAGGTCGGCAGACTCGGCCAGAGCCTTTTGTAATAATTATATTATGGATATGCTTGAGGCATACATGTGTGCGTGTGAGAGCACAGCTAGTGATGAATACCTGTTACTGGACTCGGTGCACTGACTTACAGACATCAGCCAGACACAGACTTCCAGTGATACTGAGGTTGTGTATGGTCGCCTGTCCAGATTTCTGATCCCTGACGCACCCTGCCCCACTCGACTTTAGGCGCAGAAGTCGGCTGGCGCACATTGCCGCTTATATGAGCGCGTTGCAGCTGCGGTGGTTTACATGTAATCTGAGCAGGCATAGCGCTCTTTGTACTATTGACAGATCAGCCCAGAATTGGTTTTCTTGATTTCTTTGTACACATGAAGTTATTTCTTTGATCAGTCACCGTCGCAGTGACTTTGTGATGGGTTACATTGTGTTGAACAGCCTTGCTGATACCTTTATACATTTGTACCAGGACAACCTGCAGAACGTTTGTACCAACACTCATGGGTTAGTGTGATGTTCAACGCATATTATTTCTTTACGTCTCATTCTGTGAGGAGTACGTTCTATCTGACTGGTATGCGTGGCTAACTCGTGTGTGCAAGGCTGACACTGGATGTTGGCAAAGGCAGTCTGCAGCTTTATAATTGTAGCGCCCTCCTATGCTCCAGCTAGTTTGCTCCTCAGGATTTAGTTAACTGGGCATCTTTGTGGCTGGATTCGTTTGTTTGGATTTGCGACGTGGTCCATGTGATGCATCTCTATGATCCAGAAGAATTAGATGGATCTCGTAGAGAATCCCTTAGTAGCCCTTATAATTGACAAAGCCCACAACGTGCACGTGTCTACGTGCACATCAAATGGGGCACGTGCTGGGGAGCATGACAGACAGCGGGGGTAGTGCTCATCTCGCTTCATGTTTTCTGATGTAATCTAATGAATTCACTGTGCTTCATTCAGCATTGGCTGGCTCTCTGTGGCCAGCACTTGCTATCCGTCCTCATTTCGCCCAGTGAGCTGCTGAACTGCTTCTCTGCAGGCTTGACTGTCTCGGACTTGGGCTTTCGTCCTTTATAGCACCAGCTGGATACCACAACACGCAAAACAGCAGCTGACGCAAACCTTTCTGCAGAACACGCAAAACAGCAGCTCAGGCTGTCATGCCCTGCTGCCCTCGTGGACTTCTGACGACTTCTGAAGCCATACTTCTGCAGACATGACCCATCACGGTACCCATTGATATACACTGGTGTGAATCTCACAACTTGTGACAAAGTGTGGCAGGATGTTGCTTGTCCCAGAAGTGGCACTACGACGTCCACCAACACCACACCGTGGTATAACCGTGTTCCATACCGCGGTAGAACACTACACACATGCTGTCAGTGTACCACTTCAAAGAACACAGTGGAATTGGAAACCTTGCGTAGCCTGATATGCACTTGTTTATGTTTTACATCGGGAAGCCTCACAGGGCACGCCATGGGATGTATACCGTATACCTGACCTACCCTAAGCAAGAAAGGCAGGAAAACAGGCAGAATCGGTCCGAAGGCAGATAGGAACAAGGCAGAAAGGAACAAAGCAAAAAGGAAGGCAAGCGGCTATGGAAGACAGAAAGGGAAAGGGAGCACGGAAGGCGCATGTCATGCCAGGCGCGTTAGTCAAGCGGGCCATTGAAAGAGTCCAAGCGTGCCAAGAAACTGTCCATGCACGCCATGACAGAAGCCCATGCAAATCGTATGCACTAAACTGCCCAACAGCACGCTTGTACGGACGAGGCAATTGATTATCTGCGTTGGCTCAACTCGGCGTTGACTGCTCATGTTTGCCAGTTCTGGGAAAATCATCTGAGGCAATTGGGACGAAAGAGGTGGACAGGCAGGTGAAGCAACAGGCTGAATAGCACATGCTCAGGTCAAGAAAGAAGTTTGCCAGTTCTGGGACAATTCCTGTCAATACCACTGGAGCCGGTGCCCGCTGAATGACCGCGATTTCAAAACCGAACCTTCACAAACACACGTCGTAAGGCAGAGTCGCACATACATATTCATCAGCGGACAGGTGCATGACCGAAGAAAACTTGTACTCTGTGTGATTCGCGATACATTACGCTGCCGCTCGCTGCATTCAGATATGGCTGGGGCTGGCACCTTGAGAGCTTCAGTAGGCTTTCTGGGCCTTGGTACTCGCAAGACATGGCCAGCTGGCACGCTGTTGGCCAAATGCCCTAAGTGCGGCAAGGCGTGGAGCAGGTCATAACAAACCAAAGCCTGGTGGTGGGCGCGGCAACTATACAGCCATTGACCGGGTCTGGCGTCAATTTCTCAGCTTTGAGAATTTAGGGGACAATGGGCTCAAACGCCTTGGCTTGTTTAGCTAGCTAGACATGTGCTGGTTGCATGACTTCTGGCCGCTTGTGTGTTGGGCTGGGAATCCGTTTACCCAGTTGTTCCAAAATGTGAGTTGCAGGTGCCCCTGGCTCGCTTTCTACAGTCTATAGTCTATAATCCCAGTATTGTCAGTCTTCGTGTACCACGTGACTTGTACGGGTATCAATCACAACCACATGAACCCGTCAAACTGTCCCAGAACTGGCAAACATCTTTTTTTTCTTGACTCCAATCGTGCAACGAGTGGTGTGCCCTAGCAGTCAGCAGTGCGTTGTACCGCCTGTACTCCAACTGCCTTAGAGACATCACTTCGTGAGGCGGCACACATGGTGTAACATTGAGGGGAGGGACTCCAGCCCGTCCAACTTACAAGTGAAGGGGATTGCGACACACCGCGATAGTAATGGTGGTGGCCACCTTGGAAAAAAAATGGTAAAAAGTGAGGTAAAAATGGTAAAAATAAACTGGTAAGAAAGGCTCTTCTGCACTGCATGCACGAATGCATGCTGGAGAGGCAGCACCGCTTCTACTGCTAGGCGTTGGCTTGTGGGAGTGGCTTGGCTTTTCAGTGCTATCCTTACATTGGTATGTGTTAGTGGTGTGCACTCCCTCCTTGTAAAAGAAAGGTTCAACATTCTGGCAACACTTTGCATGCTTTGCGTGGACGTGCTAGTGCTGTGCATTCCCACCTTGTAAATGGAAGGAGGCAGCACACATGGTGTAATGTTATCGCGGTGTGTCGCAATCCTGTGAGTATTGCTGAATGAGACAAAAAAAGAAGTTTGCCAGTTCTGGGACAATTCCTATCAATACCACTGGAACCGGTGTTGTATGTTGTAGTTGCGACTCATCATGCAACCAGCACATGTCAAGCTAGACAAGCCAAGGCCCTTCGAATCCATTGTTCCCTAGATCCTCAACGCTGCGAACTTACTACTGCGAATTTACAAACTTGACTTGCCTCGTCACCGCATGTCACCTGTTTTAGGCCATGTCTCACAGTCTTGGCTACTGTCATGTCAATCCTCAATCTGACAAATTCAAAAAATCGCGTGTACTGATGTGCTGAGACACACCGGTTTCAATGCCAGTCACAGGAATTGTCCCA
>QAXH01006595.1:6258-17340 GCA_004335635.1 Chloromonas sp. AAM2 | reverse complement strand
GCATACCAGCAACCTTCCACACAAACACCGGGCACTCTGCTTTGAACATCTTGTACGTGGGGACACCTTCCATGCCTCCATTCTGGAGATGAGGCTGGAGACGTGGATGATGAGTTGATGAGAGAGGCTGAAGCAATGGAGGTACAGAGGCAACAGGCGTTGTGAACACTAGGTATGGAATGGACACTGCAGGGAAGCGTTTTCCCGTTTTATACGGAGCCTGTAATGTTGCAAATCAGTTTACCGGGACCCCGTAATATGCTGGCCTGAGCTGGCCACCACTTTACTGGGGCCAAAAAGTGCAGCCCGTAAAGTGGGAAATCACATTACCGGGAGCCCGTTAATAAAAAAAAACTCCGGTAATGCCCTGATGCCTCCATTCACAGGAAACATGAGTCCCAGGGCTGTCTGGGCCTCACGTACACGCCTTCCAACATTATAAGGCATTACACAGGCCTCTTGCAAACCCTGACTCAATCTCTCAAGAACACCCATTACATCCACAGCATGACCTGGCAAATTGTTTTGTATTTCAATAGCCGTAGCACATAGATAGCTTTATTGTTTGGGGCTCCCTTCTCTTTTGGAGCCCCTGTCTCGGCGGTCTCTTTCCATTTCTTCTTGTACTCTTGTAGAAAAGGAATCAACACATGCAAATTCTTGACCAACACCGACACACACTTGGCACGACTGAACCAGCGCGTGGCAATGAAAAGAGGAAACTTGAAAGCAGTAACACCCTTCCTTGTTGCATACGCTACCCACATAGCCAGCCATTTGGCACTGTGTGCAAACAGAGCATGAACAGCTCTCAGCAAACGATTCAAGCGTTCCAAACGAGCAGGAACAGGAGCGCTCAGACGCCCAATCAACTTAAGCAATGAGGCAAACTTGCGACCAGGCAGAGCCTCTACAATCAGCCACAATGCTGCAAGCAGCACTGTGTATGCCACCTCCTTCACGATGCCTTCTGCCCGTGCAGTCGCTGCACGCATGCCTGCCTTGATGCCGCCCTCATGTCCTAGGGACCGATGCTTTGCTTCTGCTGCCTTGATGTGAGATTTTGACTCGTTGCATTGCCAGCATGCGCACCAGCTGTTCTCTTCGCCGTGAAGAAGTTCGGATCCACTTGGTTCAGAAGCTTGCCCTCCTCAGGAAGTCGCTGCTCAACTGCAGCCCTGGCGCGCTTTTGCTGGCCCATAGTGCGAATGATTTGCCGGTAAAGTGGGGCTGGGCTATGGCTTCGAATTACGGGCAGCCCGTAACCTGTCCGTACAGTGGACTGCATGCAAAAATAACGCCCCGTAAACGGGGCCCTTCGGGCCCCGTTTACCGTAGACTGTCCCGTTGACTAAAAATTTGGGATCAACTTCTTACGGGCCCGCTAGCGTGGGTAATGCCCTGGTTTTTTCGCGTTGTGCAGTTACCAGTTTCTGCTTGCAGGCCTCACCGGGCATCACATGTTCACAAAGGGAATTGTTCAAGTTGAATTTGCGGTTGTTGCTTAGGGTGCAGTGGTGACCAATAGGTCACCTGTTTTCCTTCCCCTCTTGCCCCTGCTGAGCAGTCCTCCCCGGTAAACAACAACATGTTACCACTATGTCACTGTGTGTGCGCACAGGTTGGCATGGCCACTGGCGCCACCATCCACACAGCCAACGGCATGCCCATGCGAGTGACATTGAGGCAACCCCAGCGGGGACGGGGAGCAGGGACAGGGGCGGCAGAGCTAGTCGGCAGCAGCAGCTGAAGCGTCAGGAGTGAGCCACTCCTTGTCATTGGGAGCTCCTTTTCACGCTATTGGATGGAACAATCAAAAGCTTAGCAAACAAACACGGGTTTCAAGTTCTCTGTGGCAAGCCTTACCGTAAAGCCACCAGCATGTGCCAGCAGCAACAAGGCACTGACTGCTGTTAGGTAGCAGGTGATTACGGGCGCAGGGCGCAGGGTTATCATGGCAGCAGCAGCCGATGTCTCACAGTTCTCCATGTACGGTTAACCATCAATGGGTTTCTAGCTACCGTGCCCATGCGACAAAGGTGATAGGAACCGGGACGTTGTTCTGTTGAGGTTCTTCTTTTTGCTGCCCGGCCGTCCTTCATCATGCTAACCAGCGTCTATTTTCTTCCTTTCTTCATCACCATCATCAGCATTCGCACTCCAGAGAACTGTCCAGGACGGCAGTTTAGCTGCAGGGCGACTGTTGTGGCATTGCACTATCAACAGGCTGCAGCCCCTGGAGCATACCACATGACAGCAGGTGACACGCAGGCCTGCGACAAATACCCATGCAATTTTGCACAGCAGGTTGGCTTCCTCTGTCAACAAGCTAACGTTTGTCCGTGCATCAAGTAGAATAGCTGCAGTGGCCAAGGCAGGACCGACAGTCGATGCTCACAATCACGCCAAGCGTTTTGCTGCTTCCGGTTCTGGGTGTCGCCATTGCCGTGCAGCTGCTGTGGACTGGGTCCTTGACCAGCATGTGAGCAGCTGCCCGCATGTGCAGCAGCCTACAGTGGGAGAACAAAGCAGCCATCGCCGGGGTGCTACAGCTGCAAGGGCTGTGGCAAGTGACAACAGCACCGGCCAAGGGGTGCCTTGTGTCATGCCCTGCTGTGATTGCGGTTTGTGTTTTGTTTCTATTCCAGTTCTTACCATGCTTGTAGACGAGAAGGTACCAAGGAGTTCGCTGCCGACTATTTTCCACCTTGTGTATGTTCCATCTCAGCTCGAACGCTTGTTTCACCTGAAGGTACCACCTCCCAAAGCATGACAACAAACAGTAGGCCTAGTGCAATCTTACATTTGTATGGACTGCAAGTGAAGCGGCTGAGGAGTTGTTTTGAGTTCGCATGCCGTGCCATGCCATGCCTCACGAAACACTGGTTCCATGTTGCTTTAGGAGGCCAACAATTGTGTAAGCCACAGCTTTATGCTTTGTGGCACACATACAACCACGCATCTTCACTTTTGGCCTGCGGTTTTGACGTGATTCTTCCAACAAAAGCAAGTCCAGGCTCTAGGGATGCACCACGTGAAGATCTGCAGTTTGGATGGCTCGTCTTCTGTGCAGCATTTCAAGCTGTTCGCTTTCTTTCTCGTGGTTGGATGGGGCGGCCCCATTCCATTCCATGTGACGGTTTCCAGAGTGTAAACAGGTACATAGCAGTATAAACGCATTTGGACAGCAGTCCCAGCCCTAACCAGTAGTTAATGGGGCTTGCAGTGCTGCTGTGGTTTGTGTTGTTCCAAGACCTTCAGTACGAGGAAGTATGTTCAGGTATTTACACCAGGATAGCCGTCAGCAAGTGCAAGAGGAAAAGCAGCGGAAGCACCACCTTGCAGTTTTGCAGCACAACCGTCAAGTTTCTCACTGCACCAGCCACTCCCCACACTATGTTTACACTCCCAACAACCGGCAAAGGATTGACCAGGCATACGTCCGAGCAAGCTGTCATGCAACAGGTTGATCACTTTCCTATTTCCAAAGGCAACGCTGAATCAAGCTCCCTACATCGTGTTGTAGCCATTGAGCTTAATATACTCCACGTATTGGTGGCCAGCTTCCGCCATGGCTGCCTGCACACGCTTTTTTGAACCTCCTGCCCACTGCATGCAAGGCTGCACGCACACCCTCACAGGGCGACAGGCATGCACACACATGTCAGTTATGAGCTTCTCTGTCAGATAGCTTCTACAACCCCCAATCTTCAGAGTGGTGACTGTGGGTGGCAGATTGGGCAGCACCATCGGCCACACCCCTGGGGCCCATGTGCAGTCAACAAAACTCAAGACTATCAGGCGGGAGCTGGTCAGGTGCTGTGCCATGGCAGCCAGCAGCTCAGGTGTCACAGACCTGGCGTTAGTGATGCACAGTCTGGTCAGATTGCATGCAACAAAAATCGGCATGACTGCGGCAAAGCACATGTGGTCGACATGCTCACTGCTGTCCAAAAACATGGCCGACTCGCAGCCGCACCAGTCCACTGAGCACCTGCTGATGGCTTCAGCCACACGCACATTGGAGCTCAGGTCTGGGCTGGGACTCAGACGGCCGCGGATGTGCATGGACCGCACACCATCTAACGGTAGGAGGCCCAATGCATCCACATGTATGTCGAAGATGCCAACATGGGTCCAGCTGCAGGGACGGTGGCAGTAGCTCTGCTCCAGCTCGAAGCTGTCGCACTCCAACCACTTCAATGCAGGACATTTCAGGATCGCCTGCAAGGCTTCATCGTCCACAATTGTTGATGGCAGTTCCAGCTTTTGAAGAGTTGATGAATGGGCCACAAGCACAGGCACAAGAGGGTGCCGTTCAAAACCGGTGTACCTGAGCCGCGTGATCTTGGGCAGTGATGAGAGCTGTGATGGCCACCCTGAACAGCACTGCAGTGCATCAAGCGTTTTCTCGTCCACCTCCAGGCTGGTGAGGCCAGTGAGCGCCTGTAACTTGCGCTGTTCTGTGGTCGACGTGCGCTCGTCTGTGGAAGTGGATAGCCAGGCCAGTTTGAGCATCTGGATTTGCCCGCAACCAGGCATGTCATGATTGAGGTCGGATATGCACCGCGTTGAGCATTTGTCCAATTCAAGTGTTGACAGGTTGGGACAGCTCGCAAGCCAGGGGGGAAGCAATACGTCCTGACCAAGGCCCTGCATACACAGGGGCAGCATGATGCAAACAGTGCATGGTGAAGGGCAGTACATTGGGCAGGGGGCACGCATTATATTGTGCAGCGTGATGACATACTGTGCAGCCAGAGTAGCACACCTATGTCGTTGATTAGGAGGTGGACCCAGCTGGAAAAAACAGAAGTTCGCCAGTTCTGATGATGCGATGGACCTGGGGTGATGTGCGTACATGTGGCCACAAAACAAAAACTGCGTACCAAAAGTAAAGACGACAAAGCATGTGCGTGCCATCAAACGCACATCTCAACCATGTCAGTCTAAGGCTCACCAAAAATGTCCCAGAACTGGCAAACATCTGTTCTTTTGCAACACCATCTGAGCCTTTGTCATCGTCTAACAACACAACACCGCGCCTCTTGGGCTTGGCGGCCCGGCGATCGGGGGCCGGGTGCACCAGCATGTTGAACAGCATGCAAACAACTACAGGGCAAAGAAAGAAGTTTGTCAGTTCTGGGGCAGTATGCCAGTATGGACTATGCCATGACCAGCCAATCCAATCGAGTGATGACTATGTCATGATGGTGCCTGCACAAACCTTGAGCGTCACACTGGTGATGGCTGCTAGCCGATGGCCGACTGCTGCTGCTGCACCAGACAAAACCATGGTCTGGCTGGTCTGATCGTCAGGGCTGAAGACGCAGTTAAGGTGGACGTTAGCTGAGCGCCGGCAAGCTAGCTGCAGCTTTGCTCGCACAGCAGTGGCCTGTTCTTGCGCGGGGTTGAAGTTCAGATGCACGCAGCGATGGGACAGCACGATGTCTCTCATTGCCCTGCAAGATGTGGCATCAGCAGGTTGTGCACATGCAAGGGTGGACAGACCGACATTGTCTCACATGGATCGCACCTGCAGCTCCAAAAGAGATGAAAAAGATCCTCCTGGCACCTCCAACGAATTTGTGACTTTTCGATAGCTTCCATGATTATCTCCATGCAGGTATCGGGCAGGTCGGCGAGGGTTGGCATAGTGTCAGGTACGTTTAGTGGCGAGTACAAGCTGCCCTAAACAACTTTACGCACGACCTTGTTTGAAGAACGCTGTGCAGAAGTCAGATGTGCATCATGGTCAAACACTGGAAAACTGCCAAGGATTTGAAACGGATAGTTGTGGTTGCTGTACTCCATGTCCAGCAAGCAAGCATCAACAAGAACAACATACACTGACGTCGCTGTGTTCCACGCCGTGGCGGAAACCAGCATCAATGGACAGCGACGTTGTCGGATTTCCAGCTATGGATAGCAATCATGCACACAAGCTCGGAGCCGTCAGCCATAAGATCTGTTCGAGCAATGTGAGAAGCAGAGCACGACACTTGTAGAGAAGACCAGAAAAAAAGGCACTTGGACACCCCCTCTTTGCGCTACACACTTCATGCTCCGCACTTAGACTACGCTCTATCTAAACTATCTAAAGCTGGGCTATTAAAACTTTCTTTCTCAGGGCAGTCCCATTCATTTCGTGTGGTGGGCTTCATGGTGTAAACAGGTCTTGACCCTGACAATCTTTTATGCTAACGGGATGCTTTCGGAAGGCGTTCTGTGGGGTGATGGCCACAAGGGCCTCACCACCCCTTGCTGACACGGTCAGATTCCCCTTTACTAGGAAAAATTTTTGCAATTTGCGCAAGTAGTTGTTATTTGCGTTGGACGTGCTTCATGGTGTGCACTCCCTCCTTGTAAACAGGCCTGTCATATTAGTCGAACAGTCCATGTGGGCTAGGGCTAGGGCTAGGGGGCTAGGGCTAGGGGGCTAGGGCTAGGGCGCTAGGGCTAGGGCTAGGGGGCTAGGGCTCAGGCATTGTCTCACAGTCTTCGCACCTGCAGCTTTGAAACGAAGGAAGAAGCTTCTGGCATGTGCGGTCAACAGATGACTGCACGAAAGCCCCCAGGATAATCTCCATGCACGCATTGGGCAAGTCGGCAAGGGTTGGCATAGTGTCAGGTTAGTCCAACGCTTGGCACGCTGTGCAGAATGTCCAGTGGTTTTGGGCGCAAGGTCTGCGCCAGCCTCCCTCCATAGAAACCGAATGGAATGTGAAACATGTGGCGTACTTTGTTGCCTGCCTTTCTTCAGCCTGTTCTTCCCTCTTTGCTTGCCTCGTTTTGCTGCCTTGCTCAGGTGAAGGCTGAGTCCAGCTTATCTGTTGTGAAGAGAAAGAGGAACATGTCAGCAGTTGTCAGTACGAGTTCATTGTTGTTCACATGTGCTAAGACTTGATGGACAGGGAAGTGTTTCATGGTGCTGCACCACACTGTACAGCAACAAGTGACACAAGCGCAAGCAACTGGTTACAGTACACGCCTGCGTGAGGTTGCCTTGTGCCCATGTAAGACTAGCTTGTTTTGGTCAGACTGGTTGCACAAGTCATGGCAAAAGCCCTCGCCCTAGGTAGAAGCCACGGTACGCTGCAGTAGCTGCAGCCCAGATTATCTACCTGGGTCAACTGCTCACTTGTAAATGGCACGTGCGTTACAAGGCACAATTCGTTCAAGTTGAATGGCTTACGTATGTACGATCTGCCGTGTGTATGATTCAAGCCCAAGCATTAGACATGCACGCGCATTCAGGTTCAAGATGTTCATATGCATGGGGTAGCTCTAGTCTCCTGCGTAAGAACATCACATCTCCGTCGACAGGAAAGAATGCACCTGCAAAGCAAACGCTGTACGTACCAGAAGCCTCCGTCTCTCATATGGTCAGCTGCTTGGTCAATCTACAGTAAAGCGGGGGTGTGAAAACTCATGGCTGGTGGCCATGTGCGATGTGCGCCTTTGTGGTAGTCAATAGCAATGCCTTGTTGCATGAGGCAGTGTCATTGTCCTGTGCGGCAGTTGTATAGAAACTCCATCCAAACACTTAATGCGACCAACATGCATGCACGTAGAGGCACCACTGCGCACTGGACCACGCAGAACCACATGCAATGCATGAACTTATGTGAACGCGACACCCCATGTCGTCATGCTGCTATCGACCAAGTCGTCCGAGGTAACCTATGTCCTCAAACCATGGCCACCACCATAGCCCAGATGCCTCAACCTTCAATGTTATGCACTGCTTTGGGACACGACTTCCAGTGTGCATAGTGTGAGCTGGTCAGTTGCTGCACCTGGCCTCAGAAAAGATGTGTTGTGTGCACTGCACTGGGCCACGCTGGAGATAAGCCATTCGCCACGCTTGGTCCGAGAAAGGATGTCATGCGCCGGCCAATCTACCAAGGAAAGGTGTTGGTCACCATGTGCACGACACTCTGCAGCAGCCAGTGGCACGAGCACTCTGGAAATTGTGGTGTGCTAGGATTAGCTGATACATTCAGCACCAGGTGTGCTACCATTAGATGGTACAGTCTTCCAGCACCGTTCTAGCATCATTCCACACCGGCCCTGACCGTTAGCCGTTAATGACCCTTAGCCGGACACTAGCACTGTGTTAGCATTCCACATTATTCTGAGGCTGATCAACACGGCCGAGGTGGAGGTACACAGCAGAAAGTGACATGTGCTGCTAACTAGCCCATGTAGAACATGTGATTGTCTATACTTCTTCTGAAATTTGTCAATTGAACAATATGACATCACTGCTGGCTCTGGGTAGCCGGTGATTGCACTGGGGTTGAGGCACTAACTGATGGCTTGGCAACACAGTCGGCGTACTGAGGATGCAACAGTTTGAGCGGGCCTGTCAAATGCTTTCCATAGAAGACATGTGTACGTTTGGAACAGCCTCCTGCCGTCTGCTGAAGTGCAATGAAGCGTCTGCTACGCTAGACACGCCATTTGCGCAGATGCGTGGTTGATGTTTACGACATCTTTGTTCCATTTGTGGGACGACACAGATGTAAAGATGCACACACACACACACACACACACACACACACACACTCGTTCTCTCTAGAGCACCAGCTATCAAACCAACCTGGCATGCCACGAAGTCCAACGCAGCGCTGTCTACAGATACCAACGCTGAGTAGTCAGGCAGGCCAAAGGTAATGAAGTAGGAGGCAGTGGCGCCTGGCAGGAAGGCGTCAATAACGAACACGCTGACCGCAACAGGCCTGCGAAGCACAGGCAAAGATGCTCCACATTTCAGACACCTGTAATGCTGAGGACGCTCGCACAACAGACACCAGTACATCACAGTGCTTTTACATAACAGTAAAGCATGCGGAGAATTGTGTGTCTGTATATGGTCTACGGTGCTGGGTGCATATTCTGCGGTACTGTCAAGGCCGTCACGTGGGCACGTACACATCACATGATGAAACAGCCCTGTCACGTGCATCACTCTCCTCACATGGCAGATGGCCGCTGGATCAGTCAGTGGGTACCTCAGCCCCTAATCAAGAGTTACCATTGCTGGTCGATCCAGTGGACATCTCAATTGTGATCGTTTGACTGATTCAACTGCCAAATCGTCACTCACACGCCTGCTAATCTGTTGAATTCGTTTGCAGGGTTCGTTGACATGATGTCTGCCACTCGCAGCTTGCCTACGATTATATGCTGCTTGATCACATCCGACAATACATCGGTGCTGGCGTTGTCGAGCGGTGGTGACTCGCTGAATGCCTGCAACAGATCGGGAAGGACAGGGCATGCAGATTCACAACGTGACTAACCTACATCTTGTACTCCAAGGCAACAGGCGGCAAGCTTGTGACAGTAAAACCTCCAATGTACTGCCTGTCCTGTGCACCTTCTGTTTGCAATGCCAAAGCCATGCCTGCCAATTGTCAACAACAGTATCATAACGTCGCTGTCGCTCCCAGCCTTGGCATGGTCGCATAACCAAAACATGGTACCACATGCAAAGTCAGTAGTAGTCCGACAACAGAATCAAGATGATGTAGCAGTGAAAACACACGGAACATCAAAGTGGCAGATGACACTGATCCAACACCGTATTTACACCATCCACGTTCACACACATTTACCACCATCTCACACAGAGAACTGAGAGTCACACACAAACTGATCCAGCCACTGTTCCAGCCACAAACTGTCCCAGCCACACACAAACTGTCCCTGATGGCAAAATCCTTTTTTGCCTTCAGCATGTGTCAGACATTATGTACATAACACGTTGTAGCAAAATGTGTGGACATCGGTACCTTACCAGGTCACTGGGTGCGAGGAGGGTGTAGTTGGCTGTCGGGTCGCTGAGCAGTGCCCGGAGCTCTGGCACCTGCACACAACATGCGAGAACATCTCAACCACACAGCACATGTACTATAACGAGCTACGACAGGCCAGACAAAGCATGCTGACGCATCACATGGGCAGGGCACATGTGCTACAGAAAGCCACTGCATAGGATACTAATCAATGTAATCAACGTGATGATTTGTCTTTGCCTCTGTGCAGGAGGCACTTCCGTAACTTTTGACCTATAACAGGAGTAGGCCAGTTTCTGCACGGCAGTGGCTTAGGCACACCCCAGGGAGCTTACATTCAAATTCTGGGGCCATTGTGAGCTGGTCAGGAACAGGGGGGTCGGGGGAGGGGGCCAGGGGTGTTCAGGAAATATGAAGCCTCACAGGAAAGCCGTTTTGCAGGCCAACGATAAGTCAGAATCAATACCTGAACGTGCCATTGTGACGGGCGCACCGAGAGCTATACAATGGCACAGTCAAAAGAATGCTGGGTCCGGAAACGATCAGAAACCTCTCGGACACTAACCCTGAAAACATGAACAGTTTTTGTTTCCAATACCGCATTGCAAAGCTTTTATTTAACTGAGCAGAAAATGGCTCAGAGTCTGAAATAGACCTGTGCATAGGCTGTTGAAGGGGTGGGGTAAGACCCATCCTATGACCAAAAGAGAGTTATAGGTCGGCCCTGCCTCTGGGCCACTGCTTTCCGCCATATGTTAGTGACAATTGCCTTCATGTCAAGGGGTGATTTCAGAACTGTGGTGTAGCTAATATAAGCAATCCATGCGTGCTGCATCCCCATATCCTGCCAACTCACCCTCACCCTTGATCTGGCACGCATTCAATCTCATAGACTCTCTAATCGCCAGACATTTTTCAACTCTGGTCACAGGTCTGTTTGTGACCGCGTCCTGGCCACGATTTCACAGCACGGATTCATTTACTCCAATACGGAGTTACCCAATGGCAATGACCCCCACCCATGGCCAGCCCAATCCTTGCCCGGCCAATGGTTGCCTGCTCCTCCGAAATCCGGCCCAAACAATACGGAATGAAGCGTTTTGCATGGCAATCTCACCTTGTTCACATACGACAGGAGTGTTGAGCAATCAGGCCGTGACGATATCACATCGTACATCGTCTGGCAGGAGGGCTTGGGAGGGGGCGGGTTGACCTGCACTGGAGGTGGTTGCCTCAACGGTGGTGGGGGAGAGAATTGGGGCGGTGGGGGCAGTGTTTG
>QAXH01006593.1:11385-28020 GCA_004335635.1 Chloromonas sp. AAM2 | reverse complement strand
CTGGGCACATGGGAGGGTGAACCTGGGCACATGGGAGGGTGAACCTGGGCACATGGGAGGGTGTGAACGCTGTTGCTCCAACATTTCCTGTGCCGGGTCAAGCCCACCCGAGGGACTTTCATCTCACGCCAGCGCTATTGATTCCCTGCCATGCCTGTGCAGGTGGATGAGTGGGGCGTGTACAAGGTCGAGACCGTGGGTGGTGAGTCACTGAGAGCCTCATCATGACTCTGGCATTGCCCTCGCAAGCCAATGATAGCACCTGCCTTGCTGATCTTTCGAATAGTCTTTAATGGTTGTGTTTTCCGCTGCAGTCTCAGACAGTCATGGACGGTGTAATATATATATACTATAATATACTATACTATACTATACTATAATATATAAATCAACGGATAACCCATTAATTCAACCTTTACGTTGACGCTTTTCATAAGGCAGTTGCATCATTCACGATCGCTTCTTACCAGGTTTCCGCAAGAGCGATCACCATGATAGAAGCCAACCTTGAAGGCTGTTGCTGCGCATCTCAATGCACGAGAACCTCGCACAGTTTTTGTGCATCACACATACCACACTTTCTCCAGACAACTACAAGATTGCTGGGAGTTGGACGACGAGGTCACCGTTTGCTTCTTACTCGTTGGCCCTATCACACTTGTGTGTTTCTGCCCGGTTCAGACTGTTACGTTGTTGCTGGTGGTCTGATGGAACTGGACGAGGAGGGGTTTGCAGTGGTCAACACGGAGCGGCGCAGCGGGGGCATGTCACACGCACTGGCGGTGTACCGATTCGCACAGGCAGTGCTGAGGGTGGTGAGTGGGTTGTCCGGTATCTGTCAGTGATTCAATAGTAAACGGGCATGTCAGGACCAACTACTTGTCACCAGGGTACTGGTAAACTCAGCTGCCGATGCACAGGTGGTGGTGAGCGGCGGCTGCCTGACATTGCCTTCAATCCAGGTCGTCACTTGCTGTCTGATGCACGTGTGTGTTTTGGTACTGCCAGTTCTCACAAACTAGTCCAATCCTGCCCTTGGACCTTCTGGTCGCCTGGACCTTTGGTGCCCAAGGCTGCCTGGGACAGCAGTCAACTTCGTCTCAGGCCTGGCTTACTAGTGGTCACACGCAGTGCCTGTAGGACCCCCTGCTTGCCCCTTCGCCCCTTCCTACTGCTCATGGGGTGGGCGAATTTTGGGATACTTTTTAGACTCCATTTCTGACTGAATCTCATACCCAAGCACGGTATGGTAATCCGAGCTGCTTTCCGCCCCCTGCTGCTCAGGCCGCTGCAACCCCCATGCCGCACAACGGCCAGCCAGTCAAGGTCCGCATCGGACTGCACTCGGGCCCCATCACCTCGGGCATCATCGGACACCGCATGCCCAAGTTCTGTAAGTGACATGATGAGACTCTTCCTTGGTACTCTGGCACAAAACCCTGAAGCTGTGCGTGCTGCACACAGAGCATACATGCGATTGGACAGGATTGACAATCCCAGCGCCATTCACCGTCACGAGCACTAGGCTCTAATCATGGATGCTCAGGAGAGAATGGAACACAGCTTCACTAAAATCAGGTGTCAGCAGGTGTCTTACCGATGACCTGCTCCACTGACAGTGCTACTACATGAATAAAGGCAATAATCGTGGCTACGTGTACGTAAATATGCACATGAGGGGGTTCTGAGAGATACGCATTCTCAGCGTTCCACACTGGGTCTGTCCTGCTCATGCACTTTACCCCGGCTTTTGTGGTGTGAGTTGATGTTGCTGTGTCGACCAGCAGGTGACCTGCATTTTTCAACCCCTTCTCCTTTCCCCCTGCCGCTGAGCAGTCCTCTCCTTACCCCCTGCCGCTGAGCAGTCCTGTCCTGACTGAAGGCCATGTAAACAACAACAAACTGCTACATTGACTGCACGTGATTCACAACAGCACGCACAATGTGCCCGCAGGCCTGTTTGGTGACAGCATGAACACGTGCAGCCGCATGGAAACCACCGCACCCCAGGGCAGCATCCACCTGAGCAGCGCTACCTATGAACTGTTGAAGGAGCAGGGCGCGACCAGCGAGCTGGTGTGCACGGGCGGGGTTGAAGTCAAGGGCAAGGGGCGAATGGTGAGTGCAATCTTGCTTCTTACCCTGTTTATTATTAATATTAATATTATTATATTATTATTACTTATTATATTATTATTTACTATTATTTTATTATTACTATTACTATTATTTTTATTTTTATTTTTATTTTTATTACCGTACGTCCCTTTTATCAACACGAGGCTTTTGAAGATGAGTTATCTTTCAGAACACGAACAAAGCACGAGGGCCACTTGCCGCTCACCCACGAGGCCGCACCCACCCACGAGGCCGCACCCACCCACGAGGCCGCACCCACAAGGCCGTCCAACAATTATTATCAGAACACGAAACTTTACACGAGGGACAAAGTGATTTGATTAGCTCGTGTTGACTAGAAGGACGTACGGTATTGGTATTGTCGATTTTATTTTTTACTACAAATTTTACTTAAGAGGACGCGGCTAGCCAGCTAGTGTGCACCGAGGGGTTTGAGGGCAGGAGGCACGGGCCGCGTGGTGAGTCACAGGGGCATGGTGACATCACGTGTTGCTTGGCCTGCTCTCACGTTGTGAAGAATAAATATAAGATGAAAATTAATAATAATAATAATAATAATAATAATAGGTGATTCCGTAAGATGCAGGATTTTCACTGTCACCGTTGTGGTGGTGGTCTGTCCAACACAGACGAGAACAGGAACTCTAATCAGCAGCGTGGCAGTGGGTGGAACTGGAAAATGTTCACATTTGTGGTAGTGTTTTGTGAACCTGCACCATTCCCTCAGTGCATAAGGCAAGATTCTGTCAGGGGACTGCTTGGCTGGAAAAGGGCGGGGATTTTTTCTTGCCCATCGCTTTTACCCATGCTTTGCCCATGCGTTGCCCCTTGTTTCCTCGCCCATTGCTGTTCCCCATGCCTTGCCCGAGGTTGCGACCCTTGTTTTGCCTATGCAGATCACGTACGTGTACACTCCCCCTGAAACCCCCATGGAGGACCTTGTCCCCGCCTCTGTGCCTGCATGGGACATGGCCGGTACGTTCTTTTCTAGCTAACAGTATTTGTTCTCGTTGTTGTTGGACCTCAAGTCGGTTTCTTTGCAGTTATCAGCAGGTTTGCATCAGTCTTGTCTGTCTCTCGCACAATGAACGATGCCAGAAAACTCCCTGATGTGCGCAGGAGCGGCCGCCAGGCAGCGTGTGCTAGCAGCTGTCAGCAGGCATAGGCAGGGCATGGAGGCGGGGAGGACTAAGGAGCTGAAGGCAGTCAGCACAAACTCCGGTACCTTGCGCCAGGTGGGACCCAGTATTATCAAGGCTGGGATTTCAGTCAGATTGTTTGCCCCGGTACCTTGCGCCAGGCCTGCCAATCATTCAATCTCCGCACCAGCTGGGGTCTTGAGTGCTAGAAAGTGGCGTCGCCAGAGGTTTGTATATGTAAATCTGGCTTGCTGACTGCGCACACGCGTCAGTACATGGACCTTGACGTGCTCTTTGCCGCGCTCATGCAGGGTCACTCGTCTGCTGGACACAGCGCAGCCTTGAGTGCTGTGGCCTTCCGCGCTTTAAGCCCGGTCTCGACGCCCACACACCAGGGTCGAGAATACCTCCTCGCACGCATGGGCGAGATGATGAGCAACAGACAACAAGGTGGCGGCTCATGCGAGCAGCTTTACACGAACGCGCATTCCAACCGAACCTCCGTGAGCGTGCCTGCGTTCCGGAGTGCGCCGGCCAGCAAGGCGCGGTCTCGCGAAACGTTTCAAAGGAACGGAGCTTTGATTGTGGGTGCACGCGAGGAGAGTGGGACGGGCTCTCGAACCGCCTCGATACCGCTGTCGCAGTCTCCCTTTCATTCGCAGTGTCTGGTGGACTACGAATGGCGGTCGCACGTGCTGCCTCAGGTGCGCAGCTGCTGTTTGTGGTGTGTGTCGTAAGTGGCGTATGCCGTGTGGAAAGGGAACTGTTGGCAGCACATGCCGCTGTCAGCAACGGAAAGAGCTGTAATCATCGCACATCTGTAGCGGGCCATTGGAAATTGCCACGAGCAGCAAGCGCATTGACGATTGCCATGGCACGGTACCCTATTCCGAAGATGGCGACCTTTACCAATCACCACTACGTTGTGTTGCGCATGCTGCTTTTTCGATCACCAGCAGTATGGTGCCGTTTGCATGTTGCAGGTGGAAGAAGGCTCACGGAGCGAGGAGCATGATACGCAGGAACGCAGCACTACTTCAGCACCCCAGCACTCGCAGAGCGCAGCGCTCGCCAAGGTCGTTCGTTCAGGGCCCAATGCCCGTAGGCTTTCGCAGGTGGGTGACATGCAAGACATGCGCGGTCAAGAATCATGTTAGTGCAGTGCATGCCTAGGTCTTCGTTGCAACGCTGCTTGCATCATTCATTCCGACAACAGCCTTTGTCCTTTTGGCATTCGGTCGCCTTCAACAATTCTGTCAGGTTGAGTGAGCACCTGGCCAAAACCAAGTCGCGGATCTTTGGTTGTACTGGTGTTTTGACCGCAGGAGGATGGCGGCATGCAAGCATTTGTCTCGGATGCGGCAGTAGGGTACCAGCGCAACACGCCATCTCTGGGGTCACTCGCGACCATACTTGCGGGGCTGCAGCAAGGCACGCGAACCTCACGCGGCATGCGAAACCGTATGGCAGCGAGGAGGAGGTCTTCGCAAGACGGTCCTTTCCACCGTGAATTCCACAGCGAGGATAAACCCATGCTCGGTTCACTGCTTCGTATGTCTGCCACGGACATTCCCCACCCGCGATGGGACCCCGATTCAAACCATGCGCGGCTACCTCGCTCATCGCGGTCTACTGACATGTGATGACGAAACGCAAACGCATTGACGAAAGGCCAAACTAACGAACCACGGGCTGGCGACTGGCCGGCAATCAATAAAGTCATCACACGAGCCAACGGCTTTTGCCAACCGATTCTGCCGTCGCCATCAGCTTGGCAGCACGCGGCCTGCTGTCGGCTTGAATATTTGTTTGCTGGTAGTCTCAATCGCGACATGGAGATCCCTTCGCTTATCTCTCGCGTGCCTACACATGCGCACTAGAATATCTCGTACTCTTGTACTTCGAGCCTTGCAGGCTTGGAGTAGGCATTGCACTTATCTTGGTTGGCTATCTGCACCAACTGCAGCTTGCACTAGTCGGTCAATGAATATCAATCGCCAGCATCTTTTGAATGGCCAACATGCGCTGGTGTGCATGCACCCCGGCTAGTGATAGAGCGCCTCATGATGCATCACCATTGGCTCGTGTCGAATTCCGACTCCAAACTTCTCTTCTCACACAGTGATTACCATGTCACAAAGGTGACCCGAACTGACTGGGAACGTGCACCAGCATTTCAAGAGAGGGTTGCACCGTAGCAAAAGTGATCCCTCTCAAAGCCGTCCTCCTCCATTTCTTCCTGCTTAGCATGGGGCACCAGTCATCCAGTGCCAACCCACCATCGACCACTGAAAATTACTTTGCATGTCGATTCCTTAGAGCCCGTGGCAGCGTTGTAAATGATCAGGCTTAGGAACGGTGCTCCTTTGGTTCGGGATCTTGTCATGCCAGGCACCATCATTCAAAGTGGGTCGGGTGAAAGTATGCCACTTGATATGGAGTTTGCCATTTGAAATCCTCGCGATTCTACCATTGCTTGGGGTTCGGTGCAGAATGCGTCAGGTCCATGCATTCGCACCAATCTACGGTAACTCATTGTGGTTTGCTGTTGGCCATCTCCTAGAAGGGACATCATTCTGGCTCAAATGTCCAACTGGTTATTGTGTCATGGCTCCATCAGCTCAGGTCATGCTCTGATGGCAGTCGCTTAAGCTGTAGTGGAAAAATGGTCACTGTCCACGGCAGTACAGATTAGCTCTGGCATTGTTGCTTGCGTTGGCACTCAGACCGGATGGACGGATAGGGTTTGGGGGTAAACTTCAGCATTGGAGTTGGTTGGTGGTTGGTTGGTTGGTTCTGTCATTTGTGTGCTCACGTGCAATGGTTGGCATGTCTTCTGTACATAAGGAGGGGGGCCCATATGCACCTCACCACACCAATGCTTGTTATTGTTTCAGTGGCCTGTAGGGGAGAACTGGTTTCTGGGAAGGAAGGAAGAGGGGGGGGAAAGGGGAGAACTGGTTTCTGGGAAGGAAGGAAGGGGGGGGGAGCTTGCTCACGTAGGGAAGGAAAAGGGGACAGGCAAACCACCCGTAACCTGTTGGTCAGCCACGCACTTTGAGCAACAACAATGTCTTCTTGTATCAGCGACAGAAGCAGCCTGTGCTGCATTCTCTGGCGGGTGTGCATGCTTGCATGCACGGAATGTGTGCAAAGGCTAATGCGACATGTGGTCGATTGCATGGCGTGATCTGACACGCTTCTTTTATAGAGCCCTCAAAGCACTTGAACCCATGATGTGCTGACTGACCCTCCTGCCAGTTGCTAACTATCATGTCCTCAGCTTCGACCAAATGAGTCAGTGCACGCCAAATTATGTAGAATACGCATCATTTCAGGCAACTTCAGTTCATGGAAGCTTCCCGGGTAGCTCGCTGCACGGGTAGCGGTTGCATTGTCTAGTGGTAGTTTCTCTATTTTTAACTGACCAGAAGACTGGCCAGCTTTTCTCTTCCAAGTCACCACATGACACAGGAGATATGGACCAACTACAGCTTGCTGCTGCAACAGTGGCTCACAGTACTTATTGACATATGACTTATTGACATGGGACGTAGCTGGCGTGAATTATGTGTTTTATCCATTAGTTGTGTCCAGCGTGCTCTGTTTCGAATTTCTCCTGCACCTTTTCTCTTGATTATCAGAGGCAGTCGTACTTTCAATCATGGCGACAGAAAGCTAATGATGTGATGCAAATGCACTCAAGATCGCTGGCGTTGCATTGAAAAATGCACGTCAGGAAGGGTAATCTGTGCTGACATCTCTTGCACGCCAGGTATCATCCAAAGTATTTGGCGTCTGTACACTGCCATATCCTTGAGTACATTGGTTCCGTAGCTCACCATGTGCGTATTGTTGTCACACAAAGCATGACATTGCGCTGTTGTGCGAGCCCAGGTGTGTATCATAAAACGGCTGCGTTGTGCATCGTCTGAGTGACCTTTTGTTAGTGACAGGCGTATATGTTGGGAGTTGTGGCCAATTGTATTGCGACATACCTTTCAATTCAAAATACTCTTCAGTGCTTCCAGACACGCCTTGTCTGGTTCGCCATTCATTTCAATGTTTCGTATTCGATCCTGACTGGCACGATTTCGTTAATGTGCGCGATCCTGATGTGGAGTACAAAGGCATAATGTAACATGGCCAAGAACCAGATTACAGGCAGTGACAACAGCCGGGTATACAACAGTGTTCCAGAAGCGACTCTGTGGCGATCATGACCTTGTTACGACTCTAAGGAGGCCATGAGACGCATCTATGGCCAGGCATTTAAGCAGATCATCATTTAAGCAGATCATTTAATTGGGGCCCAAAGCAGATCAGGGCAGCAATCCGTGGATCAGGGCTGGGTGCAATGTGTGGGGCCCTGATGCCATTGCATAGGTTTGCATAAGAAACTAACAGATGACAGAACTTCCAGTAGCATCAATCGACACGTGACAAACACGAACATGTTTTTCCTTGACAGATTCATGGGTGTCCGGAAGACTCCTGAGGCCCAGACTGGCTCTTAGAGATGATGTTTGAAAGCCAGAACACTGGCAGTGGTGTGCAACCACATTGTCTGTGCCAGCCTTCTTACATGCACACGGCAGGCCTCCTGAGTCAGGCAGCGATGGCAAAGTGCTCCTGTTGTCTCATGGAAAGTTATACAGTGGTGAGTAGGCCCTTTATCCTGGTCCCCTTCTGGCGTCCGTTTATCTGGTCTTTGGCCTTGACTTCGGCGGCTCCGTCCTGTTTTGCTTTGGGTTGGCCTTCCTGGCCTGCTTTGTTCCCTGCGTTCGTTTTGCTTTCTTGCTCAGGGTAGGCCAGGGCGGTGCCCATCCCGTTCCGTGTCCTCTGACGGCTTCCCTCGTGTAAATACATATATAGTAGGTCAGCGCATATTGGCACATCAGAAAACAGGTTCCAATTCATGCAAACAACACCCAGGCCTGTCAGCCATTAGCAGTAGGCCTTCCTCTGTACCTGCCCCCCGCTCTTTTTATAACACACCAATGTTCCAGCTGCTGCACTCTCTTGAGCAAGTTCGTGTGTTGCGCACGGAGACGACCCACAGCCTGTTTCCAACTCTCTTTTCTTGGTCGTTCTGCCAATGGAGATGCATTGGGGGGTGGCGTCTTCTGCCCTTCGTCCAGTGGAGGCTCTTCTGTTGTGCTCTTCTCCTGTGCACATGCTTGAATCGAAGTCCCAAGAATTGTCCCAAGAATTGTCAGTCCCAAGAATTGTCCCAGAACTGGCAAACTTCTTTTTGTTTGCTGACCTGGTGTGAACATGAGCTGTGGCGTTGAGCTGAGCAGCAGAACAGAAGGGGCTAAAGGACGACTATGCATAGGTCTACCGTTGCCATATTAGACTCCATGTGCATGTACGCATGGCCGCACGCAGAAAGGAAGACACAACACCAGATTTGGCAGTGATGACAAGGTCCTTGATAGTGGCGAGGCTCAAACGATGTATTCACAGCCATGCCTAGGTCTGGCGTGGCGATGCCGTCTGGCCAGATGCAAGGTCTTGTGTTGTTTTGTCTTGTGATGTGTACATCAGACTTGGGAGTCACACAGGCATTGTCCTGAACTGGCAAGCTTCTTTTCTTCTGTGACGTGTTTCAGGGGTATCAGAAGAACCAGAAACAGACTGGTGAAATCAAGCTGTCGAGGCGGCATGCTTGTACATTAGGCAAGGCAAGCGGCTCGGTGGGGACTAGGCAGGCAGGGAAGAGAGGTGGATAAGCTACTGGTTGGGCAGTATCGTGTCGCTTAAATTTATTCTTACTGTGCCTCCACTCCGCAAAACAGTGTATGCATGGTAGTCACCACCGTAGTGTGAGAGGTATGCATGGTAGTCACCACCGTCTACCACCATGCACCAGCAATATGCCTCAGTGGGGCGCTTGACATTGACTCAACACCGTCTTTACACGCACGTCACCACAGCGCAAGTTTAACACTCATTCAACTCCTGACACGGTGGGCAAAGTGTGTGCCAAATCATCCAGGACAGATGGCAATACACCGGTTCCAGTGCAGGATACTCAAACTGTCCCAGAACTGGCAAACATCTTCTTTCTTTGCGTGCAATCATCTTCTTGCTTCAGCTTGGCATCATTCCTGATTGGAGAAGAAGTTGGAGGTCATGCGGTTGTTGAACTTATACTTTGCTCACGTTTCGTGAATCAGCCTGCGCAGTGATCTCACTTTGAAATGGCTGTCACCGTCTACCACAACACATGCTGTTCAACCCGTGTGTGTGTCAGGTTTGGAGTTCCAGGGTGCCCGTTCAGGCCCCAGAACAATGGCCAGTGCCGGATAATCCAATGATCCAAGTGTCCTTGACGTTGTGTTCAAGAGCAATGATTGCACTGATACCGTGCCAAGCGTCAGATATCACACTGCTGCTTCATGAGAAGCGGATTTCGTAGTTGCCTGCACATGTGATGTACCACTGCATATACCTCTAGCATATACATCTGTTTACATCAGGGAGGCCGCTACAGGACACGGAACGGAATGGGCTCCGCCCTGACCTGCCCTGAGCAAGAAAGCAAAACTAGCGAGGCGACAATGCACACATGACGGACCAAAAGCAAGGCCCCAGAGGCAGACCATCAAAGGCCAGAGAAAGGGAGGCAAAACAGGCTGGTGACACCTGCTGATCACGCCGTGCCATCCAGCTATGAATAGCCATGTTTCATGAAGCCAGGCAAACAAAGCAGGCATGGCAGGCCCAAGCAAGGCAGAACATAAAAGGCCGCCCATCCTGACGTCAAAACAGACAAAACAGGCCAGGAGGTCAGGCTGCTGTCCAAATGTTGCTATATCTTCACTTCCTTGTGCTTGAGTCCCCACTTCTCCCTTCCGCACGCGCGCTGTTTTACGTAGGCTTCGTACTTTTCCTGCTCAAACCGCACAGGTCCAGAGCCGTACATGGTCATGAGCCGCACACCGCTCGCCTGCATGGCAGCACAAAGAACAACACGTCTACTTCATAATGGATCACACATGAGTGTGAGGACCTTGACCTCTGAGGTCACATGATCACAAACAACACACACTAAGGACGGTACATGTAAAGATTTCCGCCGGAGGGCACATGTGCTGAGGGCAACTAACCCGACACACGGAAACACATTTGCAATCAGCAAAGCACTGTTGAGTGTGATGACACAGAGCCGGTGTATGACAGTCAACCTTCCATCAGGTCGCTCGCTTGCTGTTGATTGCTTGGCATTGCGCCCGTAGCAACTAACGGTGGCGCTCCTCGCAGCAGTGAAAGCATGCAGCCATGCGCCTAGCTCTTGTTGCTAGTTGGAAGAACCACTTGCCTGCAGTTCGCTATGGCCTGGCGTGCAGCTGTACATGGAGAAAACGTCCTTTGGCACATGGGGGCTTGTGGCCTCAACAGGCAAGGGCTTGGACGCAAGCTTATGATGGATGCTGGTGGCGGTGAAGGGAATGTCCGTGTTGCCTGCACAGGAAACGGGAAACAGGCCATGGGAAACCGCAAGCAGGCCATGGGGAACACGCAGGCAGGCCATGGGAAACAGCAGGCAGGCCATGGGAAAAAGCAAGCAGGCCCTGGAAAGGGGAAGTTGCAGGCCAGGCATGTTTGCTCCAATCGAGAATTTACGGCCATGGTTTCAAACATATGCTGTGCTGAGTGCAGGACGATTCGGGAAACATGCAACACGGAACAGGAAGTGAGGGACGGACGTAGACAGTGAGAGCTATTTTGCTTCAGTATTACTGCAGCCTCTTTGCAACACAGCAAGGCTAAGCATGAGTAGTAGACTAGCAAATGCTGGACACGCACACGCGGTGGATTGAGGCTGAAATGAGCTTGGCCCATCACGCTTGTCCCAGCTGCGATACCATAACTCACATACGGAGAAGGCCGTGGTCACTTGCGACTTCATTGAGTTGCGCTGAGCGAATAAGCTGAGTTTGCGCTCGCCCTCCCCGTCCTCCTTGTCCTGGAACAGCAGGGGAGGTGGCTTGAACGCCCCGGGTGCCTGCAGGCGTGGGCAACAGACACATCATCAGCACAAGGCTGCACATACTGTGGGTTCACAGCTTTGGTGTTCTCTTCCGACGTGGAAGAGTCTAGAGTTTACAGGCCTATTCATACGCGCATGGCTGGCTAACGTTCTCATCATGGTGATACGCAAGAGGGGTCGAAGCTCACTGCTTGTTTGCTATGCGCTTTGAGACCCGATTGCTGCATCCTATGGCGTGAATTAGCGCTCCCGAAGTAGAAGGACACATGCAAAGCGATACAGCCAAGTTTGGCAATGTTGCCTGCTCGACCTGGCCTAATGGCATGAGACTTCATACAGAGCTCAACAAACAATAGCGAACTGTTGCTGCAAACAGAAACTACTTAACGATTCAAAACTAAAGATACAAGTACAATGATACAAGTAGGGCACCACATTTCGCGCACCTTCGCCAGGCCGCCCCTCATGCGCGGCCCCTCTTGTGCCATCAGCTGTGCTCGCCTGGTGCCCGCATTGGGAGGCAACGTGCGGGATCTGCATGGAAGAGGGTCAGGGCAAGGGGGTCAGGCTAGAGGGGGTCAGGCTAGAGTGGTCAGGATAAGAGGGTCAAAGGCGGGGAAGATGGAGGGCTAGTATTGGGAGGCAGCAGGCGAGATGGGAGCACCAGCATGGGCGCACCAGCATGGGCCCGGGGCCCGGCCTGCTGCATAGGGGCGATGCAGGAAGAATGTGTTAATAAACCTTGCTTCTCACTTGGGTATGTCCGGGTGCGGGTTGTGCTTGAACATGGCCAGCTCCATATCGTACGCCTTGGCAGCCTTCACGTCCCGGATGGTGCTGGCCTCCTGCATCATCACGTGCATCACCGCATGCGTTAAATTGGAACAGGTGCAAAACTATGTCAGAAGGCTTTCCTACTTACGTTTGCCGTCATAAAGGCACGTCGTTTGCAGATTCACGAATGTTTACGTAACCTGTACACCAGTACCCGGCTTCACTGTAGTTGTTATCGTGAAACGCCTGCAATGCTACAACTCCTGCACAGCAGGCCTGCTTGTGCCCCCCATCTATCATTTGACACATGCAAATGGAATGCACATTGTTTGTGGCGTTGTTATTCAACCCAAACTCTTGAGTTCAAATTCTGCCTCATCTTGACCATGACATGTTATGTTATATTGCAGGAAGTATCACATCACATTATACCCAATAACTGGGTTATATTTATACCCAACTTATAACCCAACCTCACCTTGACCAGTTCTTGTTCCAGCACGGATCGCTCGGGAACCTTGGCATCCCATGTGGGGTCGTACACGGGCACTCGCTGCATGAAGGCAACCGTCAACGCCTGCACATGGGACGGCAAAAAAAATGGCAAAAAACGGTCAGATGAGCACATCGACTGCTGCTTCATTGCCACCCATGCACTTGGCAACACAGTGTACACTACTGTACAATCACAGGGTAGCGGGACCCAACCAGCTCGTCCTTGGAATATCCCCTGTGTCAGTAGTATTAATATTGTTCTGTTGCTTCAGTTTCATCAAGAGCTGTTGACTGGCTAGAGCACACCCGGCTACCAGGCAACCCTGAGACAACACCTGCAATACTAGCTGGCCCTTTCCCCGCAACCGCAGCCTACTAGCCACCGAGGACGTTGTTTTGCAGCAGATGTGGCAATTAATCCCCACGACAAGTGACTGTTGGTCATCATGGCATTTGTATTGCAACAGCACCCAACGGCAAACTATTCCTACGTCATAATGTTGACCATGCTGATAGTATATACAAATACAAGTGCTTGTAGCTGCCTGTAGTCTGGTGTCTGTAGTCCTGAAGATGAAGGTTGGTGCCAGCGGTCACCTGGTAGCGGTTACCTGCACGTTTCCACCAATGAGTGCAGCTGCCTTGCGCCTCTCTGCCGGCGTGATCTCATGCTGGTCCAGCACATGCAGCTGGGGCATGCGATGCACCATGGTAAGGCGATAGTCAGGCTCCTCTACGCATGGATTGCCCTGTGCATGGCAGACACCATGCAACACATGGATTGCCCCGTGCATGGCAGACACCATGCAACACATGGATTGTCCTGTGCATGGCAGACACCATGCAACACATGGATTGTCCTGTGCATGGCAGACACCATGCAACACACGGATTGTCCTGTGCATGGCAGACACCATGCAACACACGGATTGCCCTGTGCATGGCAGACATCATGCAACACATGGATTGTCCTGCGCATGGCAGACACATGGATTTGATTTCCTGGTTGTTGGTGGTTACATGGCCTTTGGTCCGGGGAGGACTGATCAGCGAGGAGGAAAGGGATTGTCATGCATGTTGCAGACACAATGTGACGCTTGGACTGCCTTGCAAATGGCAAACACCATGCAGTACACGTGCATGTGCATGGGTCACATGGGGTGACTCCATACCCATACAGCCATGCGTCCATGCATGAGTGACTCTGATAGTGCACTGTACTGCGAGTTCCATCGGCATGTAGCATGTGCAGAGGGTACATGGGTGCATGGGCCGCATGAGTAGAGTACGGATAGACAGGGCACGCAGCACCTCAGGCATGCATGGGAGCATGTACTAGTTTGATTCACCATAAATGCATGCCGCATCAGGTGGTGCATGTGACTAGGCATTGAGGCGTGACTAGCATGCAATTGATGACCGTATGCGCTAGGGTGTCCAGCTCGAACAAGTGACTCTGCACTGAGATTACCGGGTGCTCAGCTCGAACAGGACCAGCGCCAGAGAATAACGTTGTTCGGCTGAAAGCAAGTATCCCATCACACCTTAACACCTCCACCATTACTCATTCACACCTTCACACCTTCTGTCAGCAAAGAACCGGTCACACTCTTCTCACTCACCGTCAAGTTCAAATTTTTGAAGAACTTGCATTTTTCCAGCACCGCCAACTGCTTATCCAAGTCCCTCAACTGGTTGTTACTCAAGTCCAGCGTTTCAAGAAACGTAAAGCACAAAAGGCTCCCTCTCAATGTGCATATTTGGTTGTCCTGCAAGGAGTTGAATAGCATACATCAGCGAACAAGAGGTGCTAGTGACTGACAACCTGGACACAGCATTGAGCCTCCTGACACATCTGCATCTCCATGTCTGGCTGCATGCACCCGCCTGCCAAGCAACGCTTGCCTAGTAGTCATACCACCAGCCCGCTCAAGGTGGAGACCTTCCAGCAAGCTAGGCAGCAACCATCCTATTTGCCCACTAGTATGCATGTCAACGTGTGTATGCTTCCCTGCAGTCAACATGCTGCGTTTCAGAATACTGACACCTTCCTCTCTTGCCCTTGATGAGCAGTCCTTATACGAAACAACAACTAGAGCAATGACGCCCACACCGCATGACCCACACCCGTACCCACACCCGTTCCCAGTCCACCCACACCCCACCCCCACACACATGCACCCGCAACCCCACGCCCGCACCCAACCCCACCTCCACGCCCACGCCCACGCCCACAACCCCAGACCCAGACCCACACCCGCACCCCCACACCTCCACGCCCACTTCACGGATGCTTGAAACCTGTTTTCGATTCAATCTGAGAGCCCACCTGTGCGTACAGGGTCTTTATCCTGAAGTTTCCATCCAGGTTGTTAATCTTCTTGAGCTTGTTTCCATTGAGCCAGAGACTGGATAGGTTGACAAAGGGTCCGAAGCCCCTGAGCTTCTCTATGCCCCGTTCACCAAGATAAAGCTCAGCGCACTCTGCACAATACAGTGCCTTTCGCCATTCACGAACGCATGTTGCACATGCAGATGTTGACGCACCACAGCTCACGCCTGCCCATGCACACCTGGTTTCATCAACATGCTCCATGCATTCAAGCCGCACGGGATCGTGAGCGTGTTGTTGTACGCTTGCATTTGCTTGCATGAGGGCATGCTTCTTTGCACTCACCCAAAATGATGCCCACGCAAATGCACACCCAGGATGCATAATCGGATGCATGCACGTCCACATCGGCGCACAATGGAGCTCACGCAGGCAGATACATGTGCCCATGCAAGCAGCCTTACCTTTGACGTATTTCGCATTATCACCGCCTCCTACAAGCTCCTTTCCGGGCTCCGAGTATATGCCCATCACACGCTGAAAGTTGTATGCCCGTTACCTCGCGGCCTCAACCAGCTCGCTAGGCAGTAGCAGAATCGACCATACCCAAGGCTGTATCATTGTTATCAAAGCATCAATCGGCGCACTACCGTCATCCCTTAGCCTTTAGCCGCATGTACGCCGGGTCATCATTGTACGGCGTACAATCTGTACGTGGGGCCGTTTTGTCTCAAGGGTCGGCCCGACGTCCTTGAGCCCGTGAAAATTCACTTTGTTAATGTTGTAAGAATTGTATAACGCCTCATTGAGTACCAGCACATTGCCGATGTAGCCAATTTCATCTCACAAGCTCTGAACGAATGTCCTGCAAGTTCCCCAAAGGCATTTCAGCCCTAAGTGAACCATGCGTGCAGCGGCCAGCTTCAACAGCCAATAAGGGCCGTCACCAACGCAGCAGAACTAGAGGCAGATCTGGTGGACGTGCCAATGGTTAGTCGTGCCGCCACCTCCCTGCCCAGCCGCTTTTATTTTTGTATTGCGCACACTATGTTGGGTTTGAGCTGCCGCTAGTGCCATGTATGACTTCAGGTGAATCGTCAGCCTGTGATTGTACATTACATTTGGCCCCAGTTTCTTGGGCCCAATATATGCGAGCAAGCTTCAGGCAAACAAACTGGGAAGTCCTACTGGCCTAGTTGAACCATGCTTAAACCCGGATTGGAAAACCATGATGCGAAAAAACCCGCACCAGGTAGCCCTTTGAAACAGCCAAGCGCAGGAGCTGGGCGCAATTCAAAGGCAGATCAGCGGTATGGTGCAGCGGCATTCGGGTCAGCGCAACTCAATGCTCATGGCGGGCCCACCTACATGTACGCACCATGTCCAGCAGCACACGCACCACCTCTGCATCGCCATGCTCAGAAGCATATGTCAGTGCTGCATCACCACCCGCATGGACATAAGCACCATGATGGTCCAGCAGCACACGCACCACCTCTGCATGGTCATTGCCTGCAGCATGTATCAGTGATAGATCACCACCCGCGTGGACATCAGCACCATGGTCCAGCAGCACACGCACCACCTCTGCATGGCCATGCGCAGCAGCACATCTCAGTGCTGCATCACCACCCGCATGGACATAAGCACCATGGTCCAGCAGCACACGCACCGTCTCTGCATGGCCACTTCCTGCAGCATGTATCAGTGATAGATCACCACACGCGTGGACATCAGCACCATGGTCCAGCAGCACA
>QAXH01006593.1:0-11322 GCA_004335635.1 Chloromonas sp. AAM2 | reverse complement strand
ACCACCCGCATGGACATAAGCACCATGATGGTCCAGCAGCACACGCACCATCTCTGCATGGCCACTGCCTGCAGCATATATCAGTGATAGATCACCACCTGCGTGGACATCAGCACCATGGTCCAGCAGCACACGCACCACCTCTGCATGGCCATGCGCAGCAGCACATCTCAGTGATAGATCACCACCCGCATGGACAGAAGCACCATGGTCCAGCAGCATACGCATCACCTCTGCATGGCCACTGCCTGCAGCATGTATTAGTGATAGATCACCACCCGCGTGGACATTAGCACCATGGTCCAGCAGCACCCGCACCACCTCTGCATGGCCATGCGCAGCAGCACATCTCAGTGATAGATCACCACCCGCATGGACACAAGCACCATGGTCCAGCAGCACACGCACCACCTCTGCATGGCCACGATTAGCAGCGCACCTCAGTGCTGCACAACTACGTGCATGGACATCAGCACCCTGGTCCAGCAGCATGTGCAGCAGCTCTGCATAGCCATACTGAGCAGCAGATAGCAGTGCAAAGTCTTCACTCGCATGGATATCAGCACCACGGTTCAGAAGGACTTGTGCAGCCTTGCCTTTACCATGTTCCGCTGCATGCAGCAACGCTGCATCCAAACAGCCATTGCGTACGGTCAGCCAGGTAGCCAACTGCTGCGGATCCGCCAGCATGATGTGGAACGCATGCAACCAGCTCTTGCAAATCAGCCCAGAAACGCCTGAATAGGCCATGATTTGTACAAGAACGTTGCCGGGCATCTGGTACGACATTAATATGTCAGGTGCATCCCATCCCCATGGTCCCATTTTGGCATGGCAAGACACAACCGTCCTTCTGGAGATATCGTTCCGAATGCTACTAAGCCGACTTTACTTTTTGGCTTTAATTGATCGCCTAGTGTGTCAGCCCGTACCACATGGTGCCAAGTTGATCGCGAGTATCTAACCAATGGTACAAGGGATCCCTATGGGCACATGCAGTGGGGCTTGTTAGACACCAGTGCACGAGGCGTCACGAACGACAGTGATGCGCAGAGCATAGCATTCTTGAGATCACCGCTGTAGCCTAGAACACCAGCAACAGCACTGCTACCGTGCATGCGAAAAGCGTTCCTGCAGTATACAGCCAGCAGTGCTCACCTTGCCTGCTGTGCTTCGTTGTCTTGACTGCTGTTCTCCGGTCGCGCGGTCTGACACGCAAGTCAATTGCAGGTAAAGACCTTGAGTTGCTTGGTGAAACTGGAGGCCGATGCCTGGAGGTGTGAACTGGAGGTGTGAAATCAGCGGGTTCAAAAACGGGTTCTCGCTTCGCTGCAGCTGTTGCTCCAAAAAAAAGAAGTTTGCCAGTTCTGGGACAATTTCCAAGGACTGCACTGAAACCTTTGTGTGTTCGCAAAAACATGTGTATGAGTGTGTGTCTTCTTTCACAGAACAGGGAGCGCTGGCCTTAAGACCTGTCACTTGTACGTCTGGCTGGCAAGCCGAAGAGTCGTACTATTGACACAGAGCAACGCCGTCTGAATAATCAGAGCAGCACGAGAGAAGGTGACTATTGCCGTCGGTGCTCCGTGCAGCGTGGTATACTGGTACAGCACAGCGGTCCAGCACACCTCCCGTACCCAGAACCGCCACAGAGACCAGATGGCAAGCGCGGCACCAACAGCAAGTACATGGCAGACCTTAGGCAGTTTCGGCGTCTCCTGGCAGCAGCTGAGGTAGCTGAGACTGAGCGTGGCTGACTGTTCTGCCCTAAAGAAAGCTGAGCGTTACATAGGGACAGTGGTTCCTGCGGTCTTGGTTGGTCTTGCTTTTCAGTGTGTGCAGTCTGTGTGTGATGAGTACTGTCCGTGGCAAGTCAGCAGTATGTGGAATGGACAACAACATGAGTGGCCTCACTCTGTCCCAGTATTGACAGTGCATGAGACTGATCCGCTCCTCTCTAGACACTGTGAGGCCTTTGAGTGCGTAAGTTGCTGTGGCATCGCTGTTGGCAGGACGTCAGCCGGTTTGTGTTATTTTGAGCTGGTTTGAGTTTCGTTGAGTTGACCCACCATGTAAGAATTGTGCATTGACTTGTTTGGTTTACACAGCAACTGTGTCTCTTAATAAGCCCTAACCCGTTACCACTATCGTCTACCAACATGTTGCACCTCACCACATCCCAGTCTCACACAACACTAGTCATGACTGGGTCACCACACATCAGCGTGCCAGCCTTAAGATCACCCTGCCTGGTCATTGCAGGAAGAACATTAACCCTGTACGGTGCCCAAGTGGAGGAAATTTGGGTGGCTCCCAAAATGACAATGAGGTCACCGTATATGAAACACACACACACACTCTCTTATACATGTTTTTGCGGACACACACTGGTTTCAGTGCCAATTCCCAAAATTGTCCCAGAACTGGCAAACTTCTTTTTTTTGGAGCAACCTGACTAGAATGTTAAACCTCCAGGTTCTTGTCTCTGTGCCTACGCGTTGCCGCATGCCGCATGTCATACTGGAAATTCCACAATCTTCAGCTGATGGATGACGTCGGGAATGGTGATAGTGCACAAAAAGCGGTGCAAAATTGCGGCAACCTTACATGCCATCAGTTACAGTTACATGCCATCATCATTGCTTTGCCACGTCATTGGATTGGTCGATAATGGCCTCATGCACTGGTGCATCAGATAGGAATCAACAAGCCGCACTCCATGTCTGATCCTGCAGGCTCGGCTTGCTTATCCAGGTGACAGGAATTGCATACAGGGATGCATGTGCACTCCATGCTGTAACATTACCTAGCAAGGCAGGTGACGGTCGAGGTCACAAGAGCTAGCATAACTTAGTGCTAGATCATCACAAGAGCTTGTACAGGAGCTAAGCGGCCCTCACGCTAGCAAGCCATAAACAACACGAGGCCGCAGGCCTTCCCAAGCGAAGCCAACTTGCCATACGTCTCAAGAACTACAGCTGCACCCGTTTTCCATCAGTCAAAGCAGCGCCAAGGCGATAATGAACGATCAGCAAGTCCGAAGGCATATGTTGGCTTGCGCAGCACACTTTAAATGGTAATGAGCAGTTCTGGAACATTCCAAGGCATGTGTTGCCGTGCGTGGCGCACTGCACAGACCCCACAGTTGGCGAGGTTTCCCGATGCAATGCGCCCTCTGTTGCATGCTGTTCCTATCAATGTTGTCACTGGCAGGTATCTGCCCTGTGCACGCCTGTGCAAAGCTGCGCACATGTAGGCTGTTCGAATGTCTCAGGCAAATCTCTACCTGGGCACTGCTGCTGTGTGACTGCTGTATTGCCTAGTACTAGTTGCCCTGTCTTCCACAGCACACTGTTCTGCCACAGTCCCCGAGTACACACATGACCCCCAGGGACGCATCTGAGAACACAGGCCAGCCAGAAGCAGCAATAAACAGGAGCCGCTGATCACAACGTCCCGTCATGACGGTGCAATGTCATGTAGAGGCACCAGGCAAGCACCCAACGCCCAAGCTACTATGCACCCCAGGCGCTCGCCTGTGATCGTCTGTTTACATGCACCCGATCCAGTTTCCGCCTGTTTGAATGTCGGTGAGATGTGCCCTACGAGCTCCCTCTCTCTCCCCCACTCTCTCTCTCTCTCTCTGTGTCTGTGTCTGTGTGTGTGTGTGTGTGTGTGTGTGTGTGTCTGTCTGCGCGTGTGCGTCTGCGTGTGTGTGTCACTCTTACTAAGGGACACTATGAGAACAGGAACCTCAGATCGTCCTCAGTCAGTCTAGCCAGGGCTTCCACATCGCGACCGACAGTGCCCTCGAACACAAGCTGCTTCTTCTCCTGCAGGAAACACGAAAAACCATGCGAGTACAGAACTATCTATCAGGGTTACATAGCAGGAAGAGGAGCCACAGCAAAATGAGAGAGGCATGAGCGAGAATTTCTAAGGAGCGATCTTAGTGAGTATCCAGGTTGATTGATTTGTCACATCAGGGAAGCCGCCAAAGGACATGGAACGGGATGTTCGAGAATCCTCTCCTTAATACTTGCAAAGAAATCATTGCACACTATCTTGCCAAACGTGGACAAGAAAAAAAACGATGAATGAGAAAAGAACAGGTGACTGGGCCTCAGTACATAGGGATCACAACAGCACATGCAATGGAACGCTACAGATGGATCGTTAACACTCTATCTTAGTAGCATCTAGAGGCAGATGAATCGTTAACACTCTATCTTAGTGGCATCTAAAGTCGCACCTGCAGCTTGAGAATCCTCTCCTCGATGGTCCCCCCGATGACAAAGCGCACCACGTGAATGGGTTTGTACTGCCCCAACCGGTGGATGCGGTCCTGCGCCTGGGCCTGGGAGGCACCCACAGCAGAATGCAAATAGTTCGTTACAAAATCGTTGTTTACAAGGGGGAGAGATCTGAACCGACCGCTCCTGGCTGCCACCTGAGCTGGTGGGGCCAGGGCAGGAAATTGAAAACCGAGTGTTCAGATCCAGTTAGCTAGGATACGCAGGGCAAATCAGAGGGGGTCAGAATTGGTGGTTGGCAACAGAGCCGTTGGCTGCTGAGGGTCATATTTGACAGGAGGGACCGAGCGTGCACGCTAGCGAGTGGTTACAAAACTGGCGCGGCCGCTCCGGCTGTATACTCAAGGTGCAATGCGGAGCGGGTGAGGACAGGACAAGGAGTTGCGGATCCTAGTATAGAGAAGGTATCTTCAGGCCTGGCATACGAGCGGGTGCTTTCAATCAGTTATAAGTAGGCAAAGTAGGCTGAAAGGTTATTCAGAACACGATGAGCTCTTTTCGATTTTGTGCCACACGAGTCGATGTTCGCTCAAAAGGATCGCTCTGGGTTCTGACACTGCTTCACGTACGGCTATTCCCAAGTTGAAGCCAGTTCTTCGGCTTCCTAATTCTAAACGCCAATCGTAAACCCTAACCGCTTGTTTCTACTGCGGGGTTCCATGATCATGTCTTAACCGAACCCGAACCCTAAACCCTAAACACTGACTCACCTCCACTGCGGGGTTCCACCACGGGTCCATGATCATGACGTGTGAGGCGGCTGTCAGGTTCAGCGCCACCCCCCCTGCCTTGAGGCTCAGAAGGAACACACGCACCTGGAAACGTACAAAAAAGTAATGAACGCATGAGGGCTGCCACATGCATGAGGTTAGCCACAGCCACATGCATGAGGGTTGCCACATGCATGAAGGCTGCCACATGCATGAAGGCTGCCACATGCATGAGGGTTGTACGTACATGGCAACTAGAATCTAGTAGGAGGCGGCGCAGGTTTGTTGTTACACCATACTGTGTAGAGTGGCTGATTGGAGTTGTAGGCACGTCGATTCATCCTAATGGCTGTCACCAGTCGGCATCCTAGTTGCATTCTCCAACCCAGGATTGAGACTCACGGTCATGCGGTGCCAGTCCCTCTCTCACCTTGGCGTCGTGTGTGAACGCGTTGATCATCTTCTCGCGCACGTCCAGTGCCATGCTGCCCTCCAATCGCACACAACAGATGCCAACCTGCAGGGGGAAGGGCGGACTTGTTATCATCACAGCAAACACGTACATGAACCAGATAAGCAGTGGTACCCGTTCACGTCTAAGCGCACGCAACGAACGCCAACCTGTAGAGCAAAGGCCGTTAGGGTGCTGAGTTTGTCCTTCTTGACAACTCAGGGGACCGAGCTGCAGTCTGTACAGCCACCCCTCCCCAGTGCACAGAACAGCTTGAATAATTGATTTGTTACATCAGGAAAGCCGTTAAAGGACACGGGACGGGATGTGTACCGCCCTGACCTACCCTGAGCCAGAAAGGAGAAGAAAGGCAGGAACAAAAGCAGAAAAAGGCCCAAAGGCAGCAGCGAACGCAGGCAGTAAGGAACAGCTGGTGTAATAAAGATCACTTGGTGGCCAGGCGTGCTTGTCTACAAAGAAAGAAAGAAAGTGGACGCTGCTTAAGGAAGGTTAAGGAAGGCCGGGCAAAAAGCACAACCACCATTAGGGCAATGCCCCTTCCCCATGACTTTGTTTCTGTCCGCATACCCGCCAGTGCTCCCACACCTGTTCTAGCCTGTGTTGGCAGAGGTCCAGCATGGATGTGAACTGGCTGAACACCAACGCCTTGGCGCCGGGGTCCCGGCTCATCATGCGGAACACCTCTTCGCGAAGGGCCTGGGAAATCGACAAGCAAAGGTTTGGGTTAAGGTGCGTTTGGTGTTAGGTTGCGGTTAGCGTAAGGGCTGGACAATACTGCCCTAAATTAAGCCAGCCCGAACCAACTAACCAATCAACCAACCACCAACAAACAAACAAACCGAACCAGGCCAAGCAGCCACTTGTCTGTTTCAGGCTTCAGGATCGCACCCTGCATCATGCAGCAGTGCGTCTAGGCTGCCACACACCTCTATCTTGGTCGAGCTCTGGAACTGGTCCAGCGGTATCCGGCTGAGTATGGAGCTCTTCCTGGGACCCCTGGTGGTGGTGGTTGCAGGGGGCGGTGCCTGTGCCGAGCCTGACAGGTCTACGGTCAGAGGCTGATCGCACGATGGACAGGAGGCCTGGGGAGAAAGCAAGGGAATTTGAAAGCAAGGGGTATTTGACAGCATCCATTTGAAAGCTAGGGAATTTGAAAGCATCCATTTGAAAGCAGGGGGAGTTTGAAAGCATCCATTTGAAAGCAGGGGGAGTTTGAAGGTATCCATTTGAAAGCAGAGGGCATCTGAAAGCATCCATTCTGATAACAATGCAATGTCGGAAAGTTAGTTAGTTAGTTAGTTGATCAATTGCTTGCTTGATTGGTTAGGCCAAGCCGGATAGGCAATACTCCTGCGTGGTATACTGCAGCGAAGCAAAAAGGTCTAATTTACTGAGTTGGTTGCAACAAGTTCCTGTGAAAGGGACAGATGCTTTCACATCATCTGTCAGGGCCCTTGAGCAAGTCCAGCCAAGCACAGCAAGCACACTCCATGCCCGGCCCACCTGCTTGGCTGCACACGTTTCTATGAGGTCCAGGACACATGCCCGGCAGAAGATGTGTCCACAGCCCGCCTTGACGGGCTCTTCCACCTCTTCGTGGCAAAGAGGACACGGGGTGGAGGCGGGGGAGACGGAGGCAGCTACTGCACAAGCGTTGCAGCCGTACAATAGTAATGTAAGTAATTGTACTGAACACGATTAAGGTCATGCCGGGTTCTCCCACCTCATGACGCAGGGGACAGGGGGTGGCTGCGGACGAGACCGTTGCTGCACAAACATCACAGCTGAACAGTCAGAAAGAACAGCCACACAAGTTTAAAGATATTTGAAATGATTAAGATGAAATGGATAAGGCGTGGAGGTAGTTGCTGCGCAGGCAGAGGAGGCAGTTGCTGCGCAAGCAGACATTGTCATTGTAGTGAGTGCAGACAGAGCCTGCACCAAACCATCACGTAAAGCCAACCAATCAAACAGCCAACAAACTGGTCAACCAACTACGCACACGGAGAGAAGGTGTTGCCCCAGCTCACTGGCACGAGTTTGCCGGCTGGTGCCCGGCCGGTGTACGCCAGTCTCACCCGTCTGTTGCCCGTCCGACCTGTCCTATGCACAGGCCCAACCCACCCACCAACCCACCCACCTGCACGTGTTTGTCGGCTGCTGCCAGCTGGCGTGCCCACCTCGCCTGCCGATGTGCCTGCGGCCCCCGTCTGTTCCCTGTCCGGCATGTCCTCGTCCATTCCCGCTGGCTCTAGTGCCGCGGCCTCATGCACTGCCCTGTTGGCTGCAGCGCCCGCTGCCACGTCTGTCGGGCAGGGGCACGAGCACAGGCAGCAGGAAGCTAGTGTAAGCTGGTGTCAGCTTCGTGGTATGGTAAGGCAACAAAAGCTGTCATGCCCGTGTCAAGAACGTGCAAGACAAGCACTCAGTCTAGCCCTGTGGGTGGTGAGTTCTGTACCGGCACCTCCTTACGACGTAACACAACATCCTGAAAGGCACAGATGTGCGATGTTGCTACTGGACTATACACGTACAAGGGTCCTATACAGCTGTAAGCACTGTCAAAACTCGACACTGCCCCACAGTGTTTGCCTTTCCACCTTCGTGTTACTCAGTGTGTCCTGTGGCAAACTCCCTGCTGTAAAAGAATCTATTTATCATTTATACTCACTTGATGCCGTGTTTGAGTACACAATCAGTATTATTTCTGATTTTAAATATCATTATTATCATTATTATTACTCACTTGATGCCGTGTTTGAGTACACGACCAGGTAGGGGTGGTCCACTGCCTGCCTCAGTCGGATCAGGAGGTCGAACACGTGCGCGTAGTTTTGAAGCAACACCCCACTGTTCACGTACGTGTTGAACTGCAACGCAACAACAACAGACACAGGGTTAGTGTACTAGTGTTTGGGCTAGGGTTTAGGGTTTAGGTCAGGGTTAGGGGTTAGGCGCACTGCGGTTCTTATGATGGTGATGGGGTCCCCTTTCCGTGTATGCTTTTGCTGTCGAGGTCTACCTGTGCCATCCTACAGCATGAAAAGAAACCGCGCAATGTCAAACGACACACGCTATTGCTAACGTTGTTTATTACGGTGAAGCCTGCAGCAGACAGAGACTGGTGGCACATGGGCAGAGGTGATCATTTCTTTCTTTCTGGTCATGCATGCTGAATCACTGTGGCTGACATACAAGTTATTTCTCAGCTGCTGGTTAGTTGATGATCAGTTGTGAGTAGTTGTGGTTAGTTATGATGATGATCACAATGCTCACCTGCGCTTGGCTCTGTGTGTACAGCGCCTCGTAGAAGTCTGCCTCCCGGTCGTCAAACCGGTCCTTGCGCAGAATACAAGTCCTGGAAGGGGTCAGTGAGTGAGAGAGTGTATTTTTACATCTGTATCGTCCGACAAGCCGAACAGAAGATGGATCAAGTGTCATCATACTCGCGCAGCGTAGGAACGAATAGAGAGATCATCAGGTTGCACCAGACCCAGACTGCAACAAGATTTGCCTCAAGACAGGGGCGAATGTCAGTAGGTGGCAGTTGCAAAAAACGAACTTGAACTTGCAAAGGTAGCACAATGTGCAGGTCTTCGGCGCTCTGCACATGCCTTGTGGAAAGCGACTAACAACAATATCTGACGCGTCTGGCAATTCGAAACAGCACTGGAGCTTGTCGACGTTATTACTCATGCAGCAAGCCGGCAAATGTGGAGCATGGCTACCTCAAGGCAATTGCAAATGTTGATTTTTAGTGTGATGAATAATGTGATATATAATGTGATGAATAATGTGATGATCACAATCACAGGCGATGATAAAAAAATGCAGGCAACGTGATTGGCGTTTCAAAGCCGTTTCTCTCACCTGGGTGGCAGTGCCAGGTCATCTGCACACTGAGTCTTGGTTCGCCTGAGCAGGCCAACAACAGCATCATGAACAGTCAAATCAGAGATAGTGTGTAACAGTACTGTGGAACAGTACTGTGGAGCCACAAATCGTTCACAAGTCAATTGAGTCTTTTCGTGCTTCTTGAATTGATATTATTATGAGTGTATGAGTTTATGTCAGAAACGTCATAATGTCGTTGATGTATAATGCTAATTGGTACAGGTACTTATGTCAGCAGCCTAAAGCAAAGGCCTTGTGGGCCCGCAAACGTCATGATGTCGTTGATGCTATACCGTATAAGTATACCGATAGTGTGATAGTATACCGTACGGGTACTGAGCTCAGCGGCCCAAAGCACAGGCCCCGTGACCCCGCACTGGCAAGTTGGTACATTGTACTACCTGAACCTCTCCTACTCGCCTTGCTTGACACGCTTGGGTTGACACGCTTTGCATTCATTGACATGCTTTGCCTTCTGTTCTCTGTTCCTGTATTTCGTGGCTGGTTGCCTTCCTTTCTGCCTTGTTCGTTTGGGCCTATTTCTGCCTTTGTTCCTGCTTTTCTTCTCCTTTCTTGCTCAGAGTAGGTCAGAGCAGTACACATCCCGTCCCGTGTCCTTTGACGGCTTCTTTGATGTAACAAATCAATCAACCTGTCCCACTCGCCTGAGCAGGATGCGCGGCATGATCTGATTCTTGAGCACCAGCATGGCGCGCCGCCCCCGGCCCGTGTAGCCGTTGAACCTGAAGAAACGAATGAGGAAACGGACAGGCGTATTGACACAAACTGATTGTTTGAGACTAACTGCAGATAAACCGGATTCGGGCAAATCGCAAACGTTGGTTGCACAGCACGGCAAAAACCGTTGTCGACTTAAGGCGCGGAGGTGCACAGGCAGCTTTGGCAGACTGAGATGCACACTATCAGAGAACTCACACTCGCCTAGCACACGGCTTTTGAACACCTCATGGCACGTGTCTCATCTCAAGCACCTTTGCCTTTGTAACCTCACACTGTCTTTACGCCATCTTCTGTTCCGCTTGTGGGGCGATACAGATGTAAAAGCACGCGGACACACCGCACACAAGACTTGAGTAGCTGTTGGCTGATTCTAGGCCACAATGACATTTGTGGTAACGGCTCGTGAACCCGGAGCAGAAAGAGGCGGGACGAGGCGGGCAAGCGAACACGCACAGTTGGTCGGAAAGGCAAACATCCTTCCTCCGGTTGACTCTTGAAGGCACGCCAACCAAGGCATGGACATGCAATCCATACCGGGACTGAGGGTTCTCGCACTCTAGCCGCACTCCCCCGACCCTCGCGCTCTAGCAACTCCAGCGTGCCTCACCAGAGGTACCCAAGCAAAAGCCCACCCCTATGTGTGGCTTACTTGATTGGGTTGGCAATGTATCTGTTCCACCAGCAGTAATGGCTGATGCGCGAGTGGCCGCAGTGAGGGCACACCTGCACACCCTGTGGGTGCACAGAAACGCAGAAACCGCCAGTTCAGTTGACGGTTGTGATGAGAAGGGCGAGTTATGATGAATCAACAACAGATCGATGTGGTTGCAGTGCAGGCACACCTGCACACCCTGCAGTGTGCATGCAGAACCTGGTCACGCCTTGCTGTTTGAATGGGTTCCGTCATGCAACGGGTTGCCCAAGGGACGGACTGACCACCTTAACCCGCGACAACAGTGCGTCAACCAGCTGTAACGTTGGATTTGTGTGCATATTTGAAACGCCAGGATACCAACCATCATTAAAGCGACTGCCAGGACAGTTTTGGGCAGAATTTGCACCATGCGCCTACGTGCTACCTTGTTACTTTTGAAGGCAATGCCACGCAGTGGTACTGACCATGACGAAGGGGAAGTCTAGTGAGCTGCACTTGCACATGCCGCCATCCGCCCCGCAGCCGCCCGCCCCCGCC
>QAXH01006591.1:21433-43688 GCA_004335635.1 Chloromonas sp. AAM2 | reverse complement strand
AGTTGATTCTTATGCAGTTGATTTTCAGTTGTCAGTGTCAGTTGAATCAACCCCCAGTTGTATTCCAGTTGAACACTAATCTGATTCAGAGGGTGCTGATTCTACTGAACCCGTCTGAACTCTAGTTGATTCTTATGCAGTTAATTTTCAGTTGTCAGTGTCAGTTGAATCAACCCCCAGTTGTAACCCAGTTGAATCTCAGTTGATACATCCAAGGTAAATTGTCTGTTGTTTCATCTGTCAGTTGATTCAACCAGGTTGATTCAGCTGCAAATCATTCCAGTTGATTCCAGTTGATCACTATACTGAATCAACCTGGTAGAGTTTCAGTTGATTTACAGCAGAATCAAAGGGGGGTACTTGTCCGACGAAGGTGTGAGTTGGCTCGTTTGTCTGGAATGAGCCAATAAAGTTACAAGGTACACAAACACAGAGAAGACAGCAGACAGTAGGGTGGTGACCAGGCTCTTGGCTGCAGCAGGCCTGAGGGCCCACTAAAGTAGCTTTGAAAGGTCAGACCTTCCAACGCTCGACCCATGTGTCACATACCACCTGACGGGGGGCCCTGCGGATGTAAAAAAATGTACGCTCGATGCCATGTACAAATCAGCAAATCTGGCAGCCACAGTGCCAGGTCGAACACTCCTGGAAAAGAAACTCACGTGGGGTTTGCAGGGCCAGTGAAATCGGTGTCCAGGGCTACAGAGCACTTGATGCATTGTTGGTCGTGTTGCTCCTGTGTTGTTGTGTGTGCGCTGTGACTCTATGTCCGCATTGGCAATTGGGTAGGCAGTTTTCACACATTACCCAGTTTGTTTGTTACACCTATTGGTTGCAAGTTGTGGGTGGTGGTTTTCATTTTCCTTTGGTTCCTTTGCGTTTCAGGCTGATGGGTACAGCAGGTGAGACACCAAGGCATACACAAAGCGAAAAGTCCTGGCCTACAGCAGCAATTACTTAACTGTCTTTTATCGGATTTCTTATTTGCAAAGCGACCTTGGGCCTAGGCAGTGTCAACGCCTGTGTAGGGAAAACACTTGAGGCGTGTGCCACAAGCTTGGCATTTGGATCTCACCCGTTGTTCCAATGTCGTGACGTAACATTGCGTCACCTTTGCACTGTGACGCATGAGATACCAACCTCAACTCGTAAGTTGGCAACAGAGCGAGCACATGTGTAGCTCAGGAACCCGCTGAAGAGCATCTGTGTGCGATTAGTGTGGCTGTATTAGACTGGAATTGTTTTGGATTGAGGCCCGTCCACCACAACCATTGTCGCCGTGTTGGCAAGTGTTTAGCTGTTTTGCACTTGCCACTGTGAGAGGGTGTGTGGTGTGTCTGTGTAATGGTACAGGTGCAGCATCCCCGACAAACTGTCCCTGACCCTCCTGTCCTACGATGTGCCACTGTTGAGCAAAGCCAGAGCATGGCGATCACCTGCGGCAGTTTGCCTCCATGACATTTTCTTTGACACTGTGGCCCCTGAGAGCTTTATCGTCAGTTGTACAGCTTAGGTTATGCTGGCTGAGTACTGATTTTACGACCATGCTTCTGACCTCCACATGCTCAATATGCCGATGTGAACAGAAATTCTAGATTCAACGTTCGCCAGGCATGTGCTCTCCACCCATCTTCATGGTTGACATGGGGTTGCGATCGGCGGGCTAACTCTACTTGTGTCCCCATTGCCTGCTGCCAGTCCCCACATACAATCTCGGCTATGTTTGTGTGCTCAAACCACGTATTCTGGCTTCGTACCACTTCGCGGATCACATCCACTGATTACATATCCCAGGGCCCTGGATTCAAATCACACATGCATCAATATACGAGTCACATGTGCAAGCCGTACACGCCTGTAATCTTCACGCGTTGGCTGGCATGTTTCCAGCCACTTATCTGGTGATGTCCGCCACCCAAACACTGACCCTAGCTGACCACGGTGCTGCTAAATCCATGAGTTGTGGCTCGGAAAAGTATCACCTCGGCCCATGCAAAACCCATGTGAAGCCGTTACGGGTTGCTTGCACGTTCATGTGCTGTTCCCACGGCCTATCATTAAAAACAGTCTTCATACGCGTGCCAGAGTCTAGACCCTGCGTCTGGCCGAGTTACTTCGCCGTCCTGCACTGTCGTTTGAAGGAATGCCAAACGTTCGGCGGGCGCAGCACTCGTTCAGGATGTGCTAGCTGGCTTCTGCACTGCCATTGGCTGGAAGGATGAACTAGCTTATGCGAGGTGGCGTGCCGGTTGGTCTGCAGGAAGCAGTGCACCCGCATGCCGACCAAAAAGCTTAACGTTCGGTTGCCGTGTGTGATGCGTACAGTGAAGTGCCTAGACTTCACTGTGGACTGCTGGCATGGGGTGGGGCGATGTTTGACGCAACCACTGTTTGCCGCAGCACCTCGCAGCGCTGTCAGAGCATAGGCGCCACAGCATTTATCAGCTGAAGAGCAGGGCATCGTATCGGCATGTCGTGTGACTGCCAACTTCAACGTCTTCACACTTGGACACGACATGTCCAGAATTCCAGGTCAGCGACGGGGGATGCCGTTGGCACGAGTCAACTTCGCGGGACTTCTTGGCACAAACTGTTTTATAATCCAGGGGCATGCCATGACTCCTGCACACCTGCCTGCTTTGGACATGATTTGGATATGCCCAGGGCTGTCTCCAGCAGCCAACAACATGGTTGTGCCTTTGCCGACCCCTGCATGCGCAGAGTGGACTCAAGAGGCACCCCGACAGCACTGGACACCGGACAAAGGATCTACGTAAGACATCACCGGCAGGCCACCCACCCGGATGTGCTTGCAGGCGAGTTTATGGTGCCTGATAAGCAGCGTAGGGCCTCTTGAGTGGCTCGAAGTGGGCATGGCTACAACCTGAGCTTGTGAAACAGTACTCTAAACGGATGCCAGCACAGCCTGGCAGTTTCAACCGTAGTACAGAATAATACCTTGAACCCCTTGATCCAATGGCCGCCGTGTGAGGCACCCAGCCACCAAAATCTTGACTCTCAGATTGCCACTTTACGCGTCTTGCTGACTTGAGCATCGTGTCGTCTTTCTTAGCGTCATCTGATCCGTACACAACTCACCAAAGCAGAACCTCTTGAGTTGGTCAAAGCACAGCAGGAGGCGGGCATGGCCGCAACCCATACGGTCAGTATTGCTGGGCTTGGCAACTGCTTCAAAAAAAAGAAGTTTGCCAATTCTGGGACAATTCCTGTCAATACCACTGAAACCGGTGTTGATGACGGGTGTTGTAGTTGCAAAGTTTGGTTGGGTATATTTTTGAGTTTGCAGACGTGTCACAGGTGTGTGTGTGTGTCTATCCTACACGGGGTGAAGTGCTGGATGCGAATACGTACGAGCAGGTGCGCCTTAAAAACACGCTTAACACTCACCTGCCACACACACTCACCCGCTCCACCATGAGTCAGGGCCACTCAGTGCGCAAGGTGGCATACGACTGTCACTTGTTGAACGTGTCGTGTGCAGGTGCTGCAACAACCACTCACTACGGATATGGCTACCTGGCTGGATGTGACCATCATGGCCATCACAAATCCATGGCCACACGCACCTGGTTTACACTGTGGCCAGACGAGCCCCAGTTCAGCCATGTGCTCACAGTCAGTAGAGTAGGTGAGTGAGGTGGGGCGAATAATCTTAGTGACAGCAAGGCATGACCAAGGGAGCAGGCTTATGCCGGCTACCTGCCTATCGTATGGGGATTTGTTGTGTGCATGTAGCCATGACTGCCAGCAACGAGTGCAAGCTCCAAATCATTCACAGTTCCTGTCATGTGCAAAAATGCACGGGTCCATGCAAACATGGAAGCGCATGAATGTACGGCACATGTGCTGTTGATGAGAAGAATGTGTGATTGTCATGAGGCATGAGAGCGCACGAGAAATGAATGTCAGCATTGCATGCTTGATGGCATACGGATGTGTCAACGGAGCACTGGTGTTGTATCAAATGTGCATATATGCTGTACGCATATGTCTGCCTTGCATGCACGTGAACGTCCGCATCCATGCTGGCCGGTGATGCGGTATTGAAGTTGCCATGCATTACGCGCTGGCCACTTTCTAGGTGCCGAATAGACAGCATGCACATCCGTGCCTCATGCCTGCTGACCTGGCATGAGACCCAGACGACTACACATGCTTGCATGCACGTCCGACAAGGCACATCTGTAGATTCAACAAATAGCACTGCTACTCTACAGCCCGCGCCAATAACACGTGCATGCCTATAGCTCACGCCTTCTGGCACATCGTGCGCGCCAATACGACCAGTGTGCTTCCATGCGCGTGCTGCACTGACGGCAACTGCTGGGTTGTGTGGTCGGGACCATTCTGCAGCACGCTGCATATGCCTCGCATGCAGAGACCTTCTCTTCAACAGTGCATTGCATGTAAGCGGATCTGTGCGCCACACTCGGTTTGCGTGCGTGCGTGAACGGTATGCGTTGAGCCTGCATGCACATCCGCCACAGCACATCTGCATATTTGCGATGTGCACCGCATGGGTCGCGGGCTGCAGCCATTCTCGCGCCCAAAGAGCCCGCCGTATTCAAAAGGTACAATGTTTGTGATTATGGCTCCATGTCATGGCATGGATGATGATGAGGTTTGTGACCGGTATATTCCCGTTGTCCCGCCCCATCGTTGCAGCAATGCAGCAGTGCAACAATTGAATCGATATGATGGGCCAGGTGCAAGCCGCAAAAGCCGTCGGAGACCGAGACTCAAAACTGCCTTCGCCAAACCCCGGTCCGAAACCCCAGTTCCCTGTCGGATTGCTACGGAATTCGGAGCGTTGAATAACATGCAAGCACAGCACACTAGTGGATTTTCAGCGCTTTGTAGTCAAGCAGGCGTTGCACGACGGCATGCATGCTGTGTGTGCTTGGCATGCGAAATGGCAAAATATCATGCATCGGCATGCAACTGGCATGCAACTTTCGACTCCACTGCCTGTGGCCCTGTACGAGCCAACCAAGGCAAGAACAACGCTAGGCAGGCAACAACATGAACAAACAAATATTGGTGGTGTTAAAAAACACCGGTTTGGTTAGGTGTTGAAAACTCCCCTTCACCTCCATGGAGGCCTTGCAGCTATGGGGACGGCCCTGGGAGCCCTCAGAGCTGGGAGGACGGGCCTGGGAGCCCTCGGGGATGGGAGGAGGGCGCTCGGGGCAGGGAGCAGGAGCTGGGAAGCAGCCTTCCCAGTTCTTCCACCGCCTCGCGGTTCTGCTCCTGACGTGCGATGCCCCACTGTCTGCGCTTGGGCTTGGTCTCCGGGCTGACTGCGCCTGGGCTTGTGTTTGTGGAAAGCACAGAGGTAGGGCTCTCCGGCGATGCGATTGTGCTCGTTGCCATCTCCACGGCCACAGCCACCTCGTTGAAGATGGTGTACGCCGCCTCTCCAAAAAAGGCGAATACGTCTATGACACTTTGCTGTGAGTAGTGAGTAGTGTACTCTTTGCCCTTCTGCCATGCATGTTGCGGTTTAAGTAGGCCTGGCATTCTGGAGTCAAGTGGCACGAGTCAACCATAACATAACAGCTGGCACCAGGAGTCAAGTGGCACAAGTCAAGTGGCACGAGTCAACTGACCACAGAAACAGCTTCGTCCCAGCTCACACCCACAAAGGCTATTTACCACCAGCATCCCAACGCTGTACATTTACAACGTGATGAAGCAGATGCAACCAAACACTGGCATCAGCCCTAAGCCATTCCAATTTTGAACTCATTTGTCAAGGACACTTTTCAGCCCAAAGCAGACCGCTCGCAAGTCAACAGATGGCGAGGCACCATGGCCACCAAGGCTGCCCGCAAGAACGCCCCAGCAACCGTTGGCGTGAAGAAGCCTCACCGCTACCGTCCTGGCACCGTGGCTCTGCGTGAGATTCGCAAGCTGCCCTTCAAGCGCGATTGCCCAGGACTTCAAGACTGACCTGCTCTTCAAGTCCAGCGCAGTAATGGCGCTGCAGGAGGCCGCTGAGGCCTACCTGGTAGGTCCGTTTGAGAATACCAACCTGGCATCCATGCCAAGCGTGTGACAAGCATGCCAAAGGACATTCAGCTGGCCCGCCGCATCCGAGTGCGCCAAAACGCACAACCTGAGCAGGCTTGCCTGCAAGGGTCGTGTGCTGCACACAACAACCGGTGTTTTTCAACACCACCAAACCTCTGAATTAGCTACCTCTGTTTTGCTTCACTCGTTTCCGTGAACGCATGCTGCCTTGGCACCACGTACATGTGATGAGTTGTTCAAGGGCAATCAACGCATGCCAGGCATGAGCAGCATACCATTGTGCATGCAAAACCATGAGCAGCATATATGCTATCAGACTATGGTTGGCTGGTGCTGCCCGGCGAGCTGGCCGAGCACGCTGTGTCCGAGGGCACCAAGGCTGTGACGAACTTCACCTCCGGGCTGAACCAGGCCTCAGCCCACCCACAACAAACCGGTGTTTTTCAACACCACGATTGCATGTCACGTCTTTCGTAGCTGAACAACAGCTTGCCAAGGAGTTGCAGCCACCTGTGACAGCTTAGAGATGACAGTAGGCCTGGAAAGCAACTTGTGCAATGCAACCAACGTGATGCTTGTGGCAGCATGCAGTCCATTCTGATTGTGTCCTGTCTGGTGTGCTGACACGCACGCAGGCTTTTCGTCTGTCAAACCCATGAAACATGTCTCATTGGCATACGTGAGCATGCCTCTATCCTGCATTGCCTTCTGTAGTGATTACACGTTCAGTTATTAATCTGAACCCTGCTGAGCTGAATCCTGATGGACACAGGCCACCATGCCAAGGCACCTCAACTTGCAGAGTGACCATGTCTTGCCAGCGTGAACGCCTTGGTTGTGCGCTTGCCTCAATGATCGAGTGGCCATGTGGCAGTCAGCTTCAGGCTGCATGTGACAGCAGCATGCCAGACCTCCACCAAAACCTCCGCACTCGCAGCAACCAGTGTAGGCTGCAAGCACAACCAACTAGTAGGCTGCTAACCACCATCAGCCCACATTAGTATCTCACCACACTGATAGACCTGACAGTGTACAAGTAGTCAGCCAGATGCATCCTTTCCAGTGTCATGGCATGCACATGGTGACTCAGCCAGGACTGGTGCATCTGGACTGATGTATGACACAACAACTGCACAGGCTGTCTGCATGCGTGCATCACAGGCATCGCATGCATCAGGCGCTCTTGGCATGAAGCATTGGCCGTGCAATAGCAAACTCGGTCATGTGAAATTTGTGAAATATGAAGTAATTGGACGTGCTATTTGGAGTGCGCTCCCTCCTTGTAAAGCTCTGCGGCGTTTGACTGTTGTACATGTTGCCAATGCTACCTGCCATGCTACCTGCTACCTACCATGCTACCTGCTATCTACGCTATCTACCTGCAACTGGGTTTACAGGTGTTGGGAGAACGGTGCAGGACAAGTGGGTATGCAGCAGCCCATGGAAGAACAACGTGTGCATGGGTGCATGCAGCATGGCTGACCCTCCGGCATTGTATTGATCAGCCATGCAGGAAAGCTGTGCGCTTGCACTAAGCGATGTACCAACAGGCAATGCGTGGCAAGGGCCTGCAGCCGTGCATAGGTCAGGGTGACCCCGTTCAGCCTCATAACAAAAAGAACGCTGGTTATGAAACAGTCATGGCTGATGATGGCCATGAGATTGCACATCATGTAGAAAGGCCTACATGGAGTGCCATGGTGCACAGAAATTGTCCTGCTACACCTGGTCACTGTTCCGTGCCTGCACATGGCACCTCCATGCCAGCCCTGAAAGAGAACGTGAAAGCCCACAGCAGCCTATTCAAGGCCCATATGGTAAACGCAGCATCATTGCCAGCATGCATGGCCATGTAAATGCACACGTTGGTGCCCAGCGCACACCAGGCTAGCCAACACACATGAGAAGATCGACACATTCAAGGTTAAAGTGGGTTGTTACCTTGGGTGAACATGCTAGGAAGGCCATGCTTTTGCAGAACATGTGCATGCGCCTAGGATGACGGCTCATGCAGATACTTCAATAGGTGGTGTTGAAAAACACCGGTTTGTCAGCCTTGGAGACCAGGCCTTGCGCTTACCGGCCAAAGCCATCCAGGGTGCGGTCCTGACGCTTGAGGGCATACACCACGTTCAGAGCAGTCACGGGCTTGCGGCGGGCATGCTCAGAGTAGGTGACAGCGTCACGGATCACGTTCTCAAGGAAGACCTTTGAGCGCACTACCGAGCCTCCCCGTAGATGAGGCCGCTGGTACGCTTGACTCCACCACGGCGAGCATGGCAGGCTTGGTAATGCCCTGGATGTTGCTTGCGGTGGCACTTGGCTCAACCCTTGTCAAGGGCCTTGCCTCCCTTGCCGCGCCCAGATATGGACAAAAGCTCAACGATTGATGGACCGGCAGGACTGAGTTTGGTGCTGGAGAGCGAGCTGTGTCCAAAGCACAGAGAAGTGACGGCTTGTGCAAGCATGGGGAAGGCGCTTGCTGGTTTGGTAAAGCAAATGCGGGTGTTGGAGCTGTGCCAGGGTGCACCTGCTTGATCACCTTGTGATTGTACAGCCTTGCAAGAAAAGAGGTTGCTGGGCTGGGGGCCGTGTTTAATAGCCATTGTGGGTGGGAGCTGGGATAAAGCTGTTTCTGTGGCCAGTTGACTCGGGCCAATTGACTCCTGTGACGGTGTCATGGATGCCAGGCCTACATAAACGGCCACTTGCATGGGTCAGTTCAAACTTAACAGTTTACCACGTCCACAGCAACCAGAACTCCGACACACGATGGAATCCATCGCTGCCATCCTGCTTCTTCACATTTTGCTGATACAAATGGAACAGGCTATGACGGCCGTGGTCTGGATCGCATCGACCCTGACCAGGCTGCAGTGCAAAGCAAATTGCCCAACCCCTCAGCGGGTGCAATCTGCCCCAAGCTCGGGCACATCCAGCCCGGGTGCGACAACCCCACGTCCAGTCCTAGTTACGGACCAGGAGGACGATTTCTTCCTGTCCCTCCCGCCACCACTGACGGTGGTGTTGGGCATACTGGACCTGGAGGAGGAGGAAAGCTTGAGCGCACCACAGTACCAGCCGAGGCCGCAAGCTGGGCAAGCCTCCATGCCAATCCACCTGATTTACTCACCAGGCGGTCTCGGCTTGGCCACCGCACGCGTGGCACCAGTGCTTGGCAAGACGAACACAGACGCCCTTCTGGCATCCTTTGGCGAGCTGGAGGCAGAGTTCAATGCCTTGAAACTCAAGGGACGGCGCGTTGCGTGCAGCACCACCACCATCGCGAGCGGGAAGAAGGCCAAGGCTGCTCCCAAGCCCACCAAGGCTGCTCCCAAGGCGACCAAGGCTGCTCCCAAGGCGACCAAGGCTGCCCCAAAGCCCACCAAGGCTGCTCCAAAGCCCCCAAAGCCCACCAAGGCTGCTCCAAAGCCCACCAAGGCTGCGTGAAGCACCACCCCATCACCACCTGGGCTTGCCCTTATACAAAAACCGGTGTTTTTCAACACCACCAATCCAGTATAACTTTCTTTCGGCGTCATGCGCTTTTGTAGTCAAAGTGTATTTGTAGACAAAGCATGTTGTCTTCGGATTTTGAGCACACTTCTACGCCTCGCATGGCCGTGCCACATGCCTCCCACCCTCGGTGTCCATGCCCGGCTAGATGCCATTGGACCAGCCAGCAGCAGCAAACGCAAACAGCAGCGCCAGCGGCTGCAGCACAGAGCCCTCGCCAGAATGCACGCGGCTGTTTTACACAGCTGGGCGGCTACTTCTTCGAGCAAAATGCCTTCGCCACCCAAGCCCAGCATGCAACGCATTGTTGAAGGAAAGGCCGACGCCATGTCAGTGCAGCAAGCACACTGGTGGCTTTGGGCTGGCATGCAAGCACACTGGTGGGTTTGGGACCCATGACGGGCCAGAAGGTGTCAGCCATAGGCATGCACACTTTATTTCCGTGGCATGTGCTCATTGCATTGCAACCATCATCATGCATACATGCTGACCGCTGCTGCATCAGTGTATCAGGGGGCAGAGCAGTATTAATCATACAGTGCTGTGCGTGCATGTCTGGCGTGCAAGCATGTGTAGTGGTCTTTGTTGCATGCTAGGTCAGCAGGCATGATGCCCGGATGTGCATGCTGTCTATCCAACGCCTAGACTATGGCCACCTCCCTGACCTACCCTGTTGCTGGTGAGCACGTGACTGAACTGGGGCAGATCAAGCCGCAGCGTAAACCAGGTGCGTGTGAGTATGAAGGCAGAAGCACGCCTGGGGTACAAGGATGACTGATGGGCAACGGCAATGGCGACCATATCCAGCTGCATAGCCATAGCTGCAGGGCATTATTGTTGCAGTACCTGCACACGACCAACGAATAGCCCAACGAATTATTTGTTCGAACGTGCGCACTACGCAATTCGGGTGAGATTGTGGCAAATGGATCTGGCGTATAGCGCAGAGCGTGAAATCAATGCGTTCCTGCTCATGCATATCTCTTTTGCAGTTACCAAGCCAAGCAATACTGACCGTGCTGCATGCAATAGGTTGTAGCCGTCCACCCCATGCTACGCTTTGGTGACTCGTGTACTGAAGAGGTGACGCCAAGGAAGACGACACATAAGCTGGTAAGTCGTGCACGGGATGAGCAAATAACGCTGAAAAAAAGACGAGGCCAGGCACGGAACAAACCAAACCATTGGCAGCTCACCAGCAGCAACATTAACATAATGCATATAAAAGCAATAAGAGAGTCCACATTATTATGGCCATGTGCCAGATGATCATGCGAGCTACAGGCCCACTATGTACTAAACGGCCTTGTGTCAGGGATGAATGTATAACTCTGTGCATGTCGCGTCAGCATCAAATGCCCCCTGTGCTGGCATCCTTGCTCATTGACTGACAGTTGTAGCATTATTTCTCAAACGCTTCATGTTATTGCCATGCCTAGTTGGAGGTACTCGGGAAGCCCTGAGCTGCTGATCAGGCACCAGAAACTTGCCTGCGTGCATACCGGGTGGATGGGTGCATTTGATGGTACTGGCCTGCCGGTGATGTTCTGCGTGGATCCTTTGCCTGGTGTGCAGTGCTCTTGGGGTGCTTCTTGAGTCCCGTCTGCGCATGCAATGGTCAGCAAAGGCAAAGTTATGTTGTTGGCTGCGTGAGGCGTGAGATGGGTGTATCAATCATGGCCATGTGCATGCGTCTCAGCAAGCCTCTGGACTACATGAAGTGCCTGCACAGAAGTCCCCACGCAGTTGATTCGTGCCAACGGCATCCAGACCTGGCAGGATCTCAGATGTTTTGCGGCACCTCTGACCTGGAATTCTGGACAGTCCGTGTCCAAGTGTGAAGGCGTTGAAGTTCACTGCGACATGATACGTCGATCAGATGCCTAGCTCCTTAACTGATCAATGCTTTGGTGTATATGCTCTAACAGCGCTGTGAGGTGCTGCGGCAAAAGACGGATTGTGTCCAACGTCGTCCAACACATGCCAGCAGTCGGCTGTGAACTGAGGCAATCCATTACAAGCAACACACAAAGCTCAAACATTCATACATCCTCAGCTTCTTGAAGCGCACGCGGGTGCACTGCTTCCTGCAGACCAACCGACACGCCTACCTTGTCCGTACTTCCAGCCACTGGTGGTGCAGAAGCCAGCGTAAAGGACAAAAAGAGTTACACGTCAGTCAAATTGGAATCTTGTTGTGCGTGCGCCTTGCCATCAGTTCTGGGCTCGTTCAAACAAAACAAGCGGGACTGCGAAAACTGCCGGACGTGATTACCAATGAAAAAACTTGGCCAGACGAGTAGAGTTCAAAGAGTTCATAGAGGCCATGTCAAACACGGCCAAATCGCCGCTTAATCTGCCGTAGGAATAGCAGACTTGGAAAGAGCGGACCAGCTCGAGGGTGCAACCGACTTGCAACGGCTGCACACTGGGGAATTCTTTGCATGAGCTGAGATGACTAGAATTGCTCTGTAGGATGGCTAGAAATGTGCTGGTGCAGCTGGTTCGAGCGAGCCCCACGCTCACCTGCTGAGTGCCGTCTTGCAAGTGTGGGCAGTTTCTGCCTTATTCATCTGCCGCGACCATGAACACTTGTTGCACCGTACAGCTACGCACAATGTAGTTGCTCTTTGTAGGTTATGTGCTTCAGGATGTTGGACAGGCGGTAAACTCGCACTGACGTCAGAAAGAGGAGAAGGAAAATCTCGAACACATGCTGTGGACAGCTTGTGCAGCACAATGACACATGACAATGACGGCGTTGCCCCTGCCGAGCTGTCCTCCCCGCACTGAAAGCCACTTGCCCACCTACAACGTTGCAATTTGCGCAACTAGTTGATATTTGCGTTGGACGTGCTTCCTGGTGTGCACTCCCTCCTTGTAAATTTTTTTGAAAGGCAGCCTGCTATCAAAGATAGGACAACAGAGCACTGCGTACAAGCGGGCCATGGAAAGGTTCCAAGAGTGTCGAGAGAAAAGCCAAGAGAAAAGCCAATGAAAACAAATCAGAAGCGCCAAACGAAATGCAGGCAGTGGATACAGTCCCAGGCGTTCTTGCATCCGTTGCATGGCCTCTGGACATAACCGATGCAGAAGCTAGGCAAGTCCAGATTGTTGCTGACACATGCCAATTGGCATTTAAAAACAACGTGGCAATTTGGGAAATACACTTGAGAATACGAAGCACTAGTGATACAAGCTGCAACATGCGCTAGTGACGCATGCACATCAAATTGTTGTACTAGGGGGCATCATAAACACACAGAGGCCGGAGCGCGGGCAACAAACTGCCCGTTCTGCTGATACTTGAAATGAGTCATTGATTTGGAGATGAATATTGTACAAGCAACACATACGAGAGTAGAGCTCGCACAGCTGCTGCAACAGTCAACAGCAGTCAGCTGCAAGATCAACTGCATGATTTCAATTCCAGCACCAAACCTTGAAACGCAGCATCTGTGGCTGATCCAGAGTGGGCCATCAAGAAGCGCTGCAGCAAAGCCAGAGAGCACAAACTGCCTAGGCATGACTGGAAATCATCGCAGCAGGCGCAGCAAGCCTGCTTTTTAGCCTGCCTTGTGCATGACACAGCTGAGGCCTTGTGTGTTGGTACAGTGGTATCACAGCGCTGCCTTCAGGGTGCTGAACTGTGCATTATGCAGCACTAGGGCTTGTTGTACAAATGTTTGCCCGTGCCGGTCACTCAAACAAGGCTGCCATGTAGGACTCCTCTTCACCCTCGTCTGCCGGGTCATGCCGGGATGCGTTGATGCTGGGTGCGTTGGCTGCTGGCCAGTGCTCCCGCTGGGGTGCCTGGGGCGCCAACCAGGCCGCACCGGCCACTGCCGAGGGCTGTAGATCCTCTACATTGTGGCGTGCGGACTGGGGGGCAGGGAGCAGCGACGGAGCTGAAGGGGCGGAGGCGGCCACCTCCACTATTGGGCGGGCTGTCAGTGTGGAACCGGGGATGGACCATGCACGTGACACACCAGAGTGAGACTTGATCTCGTACCTGCACAAACAGCACACCAAGGCTGTCAGACAATGTGGCGGGGATGCAAATTTCACAGTTGTCTGGCATCCTGGCCTGGTCCTCATGTAAGCAACACGGCCAACAACCTGCCCTGGATTTCATGACTTCTGCATTGGTACCCTCAATTCCGCACCGCAAACAAGGCTACCAGTGCAAGCCACCAGTGCATATATTTCAAACTGCCCTTTCTGGTGCCCCAGCACAAGCCAGACTTGTGCATGGTTCACTCACTTGCGCATGAGCGCGTGCAGTGCGTCGTAGAGTGCTGCGGCGGCGGGTGGCGGCCCCACGCTGCGCTCCAGCAGCAGGGCGCGGGCGCTCACGGGCACGCCGTAGAAGGCATGGTTCACGCGATCACGCACCTGCGCACACCATGTAGTGATCTTGGGAGTAACAAGGCGAAGGCGCCTGACAAGACACCATGGTCATTTGCGGGTGCTGCTCTCTGTAAGCATACTAGCCTGACAGAACGACGTTAGCCTGCCTGTGCATTGCGTTGCTTTGTGTGTTGCCTTCACAGATGATTGCCTTTGGGCCAATAGCTGGCCTTGATGTTCAGCGCTGGTAATGGCTATCATAAGCGTCCACAGACAAGTGCACCGCTGTCGCTCTCACAGTGAGCATGCTTCCCTCAAGCGACATGCCCAGGAATGCGCCCTGGGAGCAGCTGTAGGCGTAGGCAGCGCCTGGGCTGGTCAGGGCAGCAGAACCAACCTGGAGGAACAAAACCGACAAGTACGTGCATGTCAGCTGATGCTGCATAGGCAGTAAGAGAGGCTTGTACCTAATGCATGCTGCGAAACTGGTGCAGCAGCATGCCTCAGCCGCGTGAGCAACAGCAAGCTTCACTGAAAAGTTAGGTACTGCAGCACCCACACGGCATATGCTAGTAACGAGGGCAGGGCTTCTATGCACCATGATGGCGGTCTCTGTGACAGGCGCAGGCAATGCCAACTTGGGATAAGATATGTGTAGGCTGAGTGGATTCTAAACTGCACAACTCCTTGCCAAGACAATGCTTAGGGCATGGGCATACAGTGCACAAGCATCTTTTGGGTACCACAAATTCGTGCCAGGACAATGCACCCGGAGTCACCCACCATGAGCGATGCGTCTGCAGTGCGGCCCATAGGTCCCAGCGCCATGCCCATGCTGCCGCCCAGACCCATGTGCACGTTGCCACAGCACGCGCGCACCTGCGTTGCCATGCACACACATCAATGCATGGCGGTTTGAACACGCCTGCTGCACAACTGTGCAGGATTATCTGTTCTCCTGTATGATTGCTGAACTAATAGCAATCCAGGTGGCCTGCTTCATCTCAATAGACACGGGCACCTGCTTGCCATGAACTGCCCTATTACTAGACTCAAGGCTTTGCTGCCTGCGAAGTTGGCTGCACTCGGCATGAACCCAACAACCACCCTCTTCCCTCCCCATCCGCTTCAGCCTCTCCACCCTGCCACCTCCGCTCTGTTGCCTCTTGTTGCAACCGACTGCTGCAGGAGCACAGCACCACTAGTGCTGACCGTAGTGATTCACATGCGAGCCCCACGCCCCACGCCCCACGCCCCTTGTTGCCACCTACAGCTTGAGGAGTGCGCAGCACCAGCAGCAGGTCCGTGAGCTCCCCTCCGATCTGCAGGCCCCAGCCCAGCCCGGCCATGGCCACCGCACACGGGGCAGACCACTGACCGGCGGAGTTCCGCGAGACAACGACACCTGCAGGACAAGCACATCCGTGGTTCAAGCCTGCATGTTTGCACAGTGCATTTAGCCTACAGTGTTGTGCAGCCTGTCACGTGCTCCATTCATCATGGGGCATTCATCATGGGGCATTCATCCTTGTCCTTGCTGCCTACACCAGGGTCACAGGAAGCGTGAGAAAGTCACGAAAATACACGCTTTTTGGCCTTGTAACTTCCTGAAAGCGGGGTAAGCGTGCAAAAAACCGACTTTCAAAAACGCTTCTGGTTACATCTCTTTACTGGGCCCTCTGCTTGAGACGAGACTTGCGCCATTGTTCTTTGTAGCACTGAGCTTTTGGGGCCATGGTTCGCGAGGGCTTAGTGTGGGACACTGCCGAAATCCTACAGGACGGCAGGGGCGATCCCAAAGTCAAGTGTCGTTTGTGCTCATCCTGGCTCTGCTGGCGCCAGCCGCCTAACCTACTTCTCCTCCATAGCGGCAATATTACAGCGTTACCAAACGAGCACAATCAAGCGCAAGCGCAATCATGAAAGCCACGTGCGCGCCACAAAAGCGAAAGTACGAACATAGCGCGTCGGACGCACCGCGCGGCGCTTCGCACGGGCGCGTTGGAAACGCGTAATATACGTGTGATATATGCCGCCTGGCAGGTATACGCGTATATATACGTATAAAGTAAGCGTATACGTATGCGTATAAGCGTATAACCGTTGAAAGCGTATATATACGCCTATTTTCGGCCTTGGCATGTATATACGTATAAAAGGCGCGTATATACGTACTGTCTAAATATATGCATTTACGCCCGGCACAACCCTAATGACCATGCAGTTGAGAATTGCACCGCATGGAATCTACCACATGGATACCGCTACAGTTCACCGCATGATATCATTACATGTGTATGGCAAGTCACATCACACGTGTCCCGTTGTTTACCTGTGCCAAAGGTTGCACTCCATGCCGCCCCAACCTTGACCAGGCTCATGATGACCAGCCCACAGGCACCTGCCAGCACAGCAGCGGGCAGGCCCTGCTCCGGCTGTAGGCGAGATGTCTGCAGGAAATCAGGCACAGCACACGCATGCTCCTCATCCATGTTGGCATACATACATAACTTGCTGTTGATTGACTACCAGGTTCTCAAACAATTGAGAAAAACAACTCAACACAGATTTCGAACGTCACATGGATTCAATGTCCCTCCACGTGTCTGCTTCCCATGTAAACAAAAAATGGCTAACGTATGCTGCAATTGATACACGAACTGAAACAGTCCGTTGACTCAACACCCATCACACAGCCAATGAACCCTGGTAGCAGCAGCAATCGTCATGGGAGCCTGACAATCTTCATCTGAACCCGGCTCCAATGCCGCCACTGATCCTGGCATTTCCCATGCCATCATCCTCATATGAGTCTGACCTGTGTGAACTTGGCTAGGACGTTTGCTGCCTTGTACACGTCCTGCTCCAGGGAGGCGCAGTAGGGGGCGTTGAGCCACGCACGCAGGGAAACTGAGTCAAGCACAGCGTCATGCACAGGAGGCTGGGCGGCGGCGGCCTGCGGTGCATGGAGTCAGCATGCATGGAGTCAGCATGAGTGGAGTGAGCATGCATGGAGTGAGCATGGTGAACACACAGCATGCCATGTGTACCGAGTATACCGCCATTTGTATTTGATGCAAACATGGCTGTAAATCAAAGCAAGCAAATCACAGCCGATAGCACACCACAGAACATTGAGTCAGCACACGTAGTGTCAGCAGGCATGGAGGTAGCATGATGAACACACAGTTGATGCCATGTGTACTACATGAAGCCTGACGATGAAGGCCAGCCCAATACAGTCAGACTAGCACCTCATGGCCTCAGCATGGCCTACAAGTTTGTGCACGCAAGCCAAGCTAAGGAGCATGACATGCAGAGTCTCAGCTAGTGGCAGGGAAGAGCACCGGTCGCCAAGCCACCTGGCTGTTCATAAGTGTGTTTATAAAGCATCGGCCAATGCAATTGGCGCAACTTGCTGCATGACGCATCAGCGAGCCATGCGCTACTTGGAGTGTTCTGACAATGTGACGAAGGCATGCTCATGCTTTTGGATTCGACAGCAGTGCCAGTCAGCGCAGCAGAGAGAGCAGAGTGTGACAGGAATGGACAGGAATGCCAGTCAGCGCAGCATTATTATTATTATTTGATGGTGTGACAGCACGTTTTGTACCTGTGTGCCTGCCAGGTAGGGTTGTACAGGCGCTAGCATGGCCGCACACGTGTCACAGGTCCGCTCTGGCACCCTGCGGCACAACCACACCCAGCATGCATGACGTAACAACCACTCTGGTCTAGCAGCCAAAGTCAGTGGACCGTGCGACCTGGTGCTGGCATGCGCCAATAAAGCAGCTGTTCATACTAAGAGGAGATCGGGCGAACTCAACAGGCATGGAGCCAGACAGAACAGAGCATGAAGACATCCAACAGTACTCAAAACCGACAGAAGAAGACGCATGACTATGTGCTGTGCTTCGCAATCATGCTGGTACCAGAGAGGACAGCATACTTGACATGACGTCATGAAACCACTTAATACTATCTGTGGTCTAGCCAGCCAAACTCAGTGCGCAAGGGCTCATGAACCATTTAACTTGGCATGTGTGCTGGAGACAAGCAGCAGCGACAGGGCTTCCGAACCTGTGAGTGACACTGCAGGCTCCTCTGCCGTCGTATGGCATGTAGGAAGGACAGGCAGAATCAGCCAAATTTGAAGTTGTAATTGTGTCAAACCAGTCCAGCTCCAGTGGTGATATGGTCGTGTATGCAGCACGGTCCAAGCAGCGACAAACCTTACCCCACGCACCTTGAGTTGAACTTGGGTGGCAGGAGTGCCCGCTGCGTGCTGCATGCATGGCAGAAGATGCGCCCACAGCAGCGGCAGTGGTGGCGCAGGCGGGTGAGCGGGCGGAAGGGCTTGTGGCAGCCGCCGCACATGGTGGCCATGCTGTCGGGCAGCCACTGGGGCGGTGGGAGCTCCATGACCTGTGGTAGCATCACTGAAACTATCATTGAGCCATCATCGAACCAAACATGCCACGCTGTTATATGCAACAAGTATGCAGAAGGCATGAAAGGCAACATGCGTAGAGCCATGCACCAGACATCCCATGTCAATAGCCACTGAGGTGGAAGAAGGCTGGGGGGCCGCACAGCTCATCCACAGACATGCAAGGGAAATTCAGACCGAACGCATAGCCAGAGGAACATGGTGTTTTGGGCACAAAAACCATTCAATCGCAAAGTTTTTACATGCAACAAATATGCAAGATAATTCAAAAGGCGCCACGTGCAGAGCCATGCACACTCAGATGCTCTGTCGTGCATACCTTTTTCAGCGTGCAACTGAATCAGGCCGCGGCTAAAATTTTCACACAAAACAGAGTTGTGTGATACAGGCCATACTGAAAGCCTCTAGGGTGCTGGTACCTCGATTAAGGGGTGGGAGCTCCATGAACCAAACACTGAACTCATCATTGAACCAAACATCACAACCACAATCTTAGATGCAATAGATGTGCAGGAACGACACCACGCACACAGCCATGCACATGAATGCAATGTCAGTAGTTCCATCACCTGTTGGTGGGCGGCTGCAATGGCTGCTCCGGGCGGTTCCGGGGCCACAGGGGCGCTGGGCATGTGGCCGTCCGGGCGACTGCGCCCAAGCTTCAGGTCTGATGCGTACTGCAGAAAACATGTGCAGTACACGCAAGAGATATGCACCAGGTCCAGAGCTATCTCGCGCATACAGAGAGATGTGTCTTGCTGACCAGGTTCTTGCTGACCAAGTCTTACAAGATGGCCAACTCTGTGCTGTGCCAGATGCCATACACGAAAATGGAGCAAAGAAGGCGCTCCTCGTGTGTCATGCTAATGATTGCAAGCGTGTGAGGGGGCCAGATGCACAGGAGTGGGCTCGTTGCCATCAAAAGCACCATTTGAACCACTCAACTCATGCTGGCATAATGTCGGCATACTGTATTGATTGCACAGGAGCCAACCACACCTCTTCAGCGGTGAGCGCCCGGTCAGGAAACGCCTCCCAGCCGTCTTGACGCTCCTGAAGGGCACAAACTCATGCACAAAATCAGTGAAAGAGTTCCATGTGAGGACCGGCTGTCAGGCTGAGCAGGCGATCATGCCACCTCATGCCCATTCAGGCAATGTCCAATTCTCTATCCAAACCACGCCTTCTCGTGCCTCACCGCTTCATCCATCAGAACCATGGTGGCCAATGTGATTAAGTCACGTAGCTCAACGTTCACCCCAAGTGGCTGTCTGGGGTCGAATGGAGCGCGGCAGAGTGGACACTGGACCACAGGACGTTTTTGAAGCCCAGCCAGGCACTCTCTGCAGCCGTTGTGACCTGTTCGCGAGAAAGCCACAAACCATCAAGAAAGGCAAAACCCTAGTAGGGTTTGCAAGAGGATTTGAAGGTGCTGACCACGCGAAGAGCTGCTATGAGTACGTGAGGGTGCCAGAAACGCGACTGATGACTGGGGAGTAGGCCCACTGTCATGGGCACAAGTTGGACGCAGGACTGCCCGAGGAAACCATACTGACCGCACGGCAGTGTGGTAGGGCCGTCTCCGTACTTTCCGAGAACCTCAAAGCAGATGCAGCACAGTGGGAGGTCCAACGTGGACTTGGGCATACTTGGGCAGGCTGACTACATGTCGCAATGCTTCTCTGGCGGATCCGACCAAGCAGCGCAGGGCGTATTGTAAGACTGGTGTGTTGAACGCTGCAGACAACTACTTTGTCCGGGGAAAATGAGCCGTTTCACTTTTGGCCAATCCGATTGACCTTACCGGCCAATCATCGTTGCTTTGCGCTTTTTGTTCTCATGTCTCCAATGTCGGCCCAGGACCTGCACGTCAGGACCTGCATACATCAAGGGTGGCCCACATGCACAGAGCGCGGACGGTCTTGCAAGCCATGCAAGAGACGAGGCTGGATACCCCGTCCTAAGCAACAGAAGGCAACTTCAAGGCGCAAAGAGCAAAGAACACAGAAGTCAAAGCACTGTTGACAAACAAAGGCGTACTGCCAAAGTCTGGTAGAAACAAAGGACGGGAACAAAGCCTGGGCCTAAGATGGCAAACGTGTTAGGGCCTGGCAGTGGCTAACTTGGCTGACAGGAGTAAGACAGGTGATAATAAGCTAGAAACAAAGGGCGAGCAACAGTTCAGTGATTTAACATACCCAGCCGCTCTACTCCAGCAAGCGAACATTATGTACCACAAACTGACAGGTCTTCAATGACAGGTCTCCTATGACAGGTACCTTGGTATGAGTACCTTGGTTTGGCCCTCGGAACGTGGGACGCGGTGTCCGTGGATTGACAAGGTGGGATGGCCTTGTGTGGGACGTGCTCTGGCCCTACTGCTCCATCAGTCGTGTGAAAGGGCGGGTTTTTTTTGTCAACATGAACACATGCACGTCCACTGCGTACATGCACAGCCCATCCAGCTTCAAGTACTCTACAGCCATTCATGCATCGGCACAGGGGGACGCCCGGCAAGTTTCCCTCCTCCACTGGGTGCCGATGCGGACTGATTGCAATTCAGCTGCTGATGCGGACCCACCTGCACGCCAGGCACATTTGCTCTTGCACAATGGCTCTACTTGTACCCGAGCACTGTCAAATTGTGGCAGAGGGGTGGCAGCACTAGTACTGTTTGGTGCAAAACTGAAGTACCTGCCTCTTATACCCTATATGAATGCCTGCTGACTTGTTTGACATATGACGTCAGAGATCTGTTGACACGGCATGACAATCCTGACTAGAGTATGTCCACACTGATTGCGTTTAACTTCCTTTGTCTCTGTAAACAACTGGCAATAACCAATGTTAATAATCAATGGTTACAATTCAATTGAGATTCAATACAGGAGGACTTCGCAGTGGCAGATCACACGAGGAGTCACACACCAACTGCCAGTTTTGCGATCATGTGGTTCAGGCCGCATTTGTCGTCTTTTGGGACGCCCAAAGCGGCACAGACCTACAGAACTCGTTTCTCAGCCAAACCTTGCGATTTCAGGCGAATAAGTTCCTCATGGACTATATTGCCAGTTTAATAACCTAACCCTAACCCTGACCCAAGAAAAATAAGTTTGCCAGTTCTGGTGTGACTCTCAATTCTGGGACAGTTGGTGTGTGACTCCTCGTGTGATCTGCCACTGCGAAGTCCTCCTGTATCGAATCTCAATTGAATTGTAACCATTGATTATTACCATTGGTTATCACTCTAATTCCGATGCCCTGATGACATTCTTATAGCTTGGCATCAAGGCCAATCAATTCCTTCGGCATTATGATGCTTTCCAACAAGACAATCCTTACAAGCTCTGCAGCACCTGAACTCAGACTCATACATGGAAATATATCCTCAACTAAGTAAGGGTTGTCAAATGAGCACTGGCTACGAGTACCGTGTCAAGGTACTCACTAAGGTACCTACAGCTCAGCAGTAGTTGTAGATACACTGGGCAATGCGTGTTCCAATGCGTGTTCCCGGTCAGGTCAGCTTGTGCTGCCTGTGGCCTTTGTCAAATCCTTTCCTGGTGGGGTTATTTGCTGTGCTGCAGCAAAGGCTGAACAAGTCGACTTTGCTGTTGTTGCAAAGGGTGCAGTGATGACCAGTAGGTTACCAGCAATCTCCCTTGCCCCTTGCCCCCGCCGGGCAGTCCTCCCCGGACTGAAGGCCATGTAAACAACAAGAAAAACAACAACCACCAACAACAACAACAACAGGCAGTATAGACGCCGCTTTGGCCGCAGATGTCCTTCAGATGAGCGCATGAGTGTTGCTGACGTGCTGCAAAGAGTGCATGAAGGGTGGCATGGTGCCACATGGGGCGAGTGGGCGGAGCTGCCTCAAGCCGC